>VYZP01033698.1:155-44217 GCA_013400635.1 Hypocryptadius cinnamomeus
TCCCATATCCCATATCCCATATCCCATATTCCATGTCCCATATCCCATATCCCATGTCCCGTATCCCATGTCCCGTATCCCATGTCCCCTGGGTGCTGCTCTGCCCTCGCCCGCTGCTCCCCACGACCCCACCGGGAGTGCCTTCATCTCCCCTCGCACCACCGCTTTATTTATAATTCCCATTTTTTGGGGTTCCACTCCCTTCTTTATCATCTCAGTTCCTTCCAGATGGGGCTGCCGCTCCTCCAGCCCGCCCGGGGGTCCCGCGGCGCTGCCCGCGGGCAGGTGCGGGGCACAGCGCAGCAGATGCCGCGGCTTTGGCAGCGCCGGCTGCGGCGGCAGCTCCCGCGCGTCTCGCCGGGCAGCGCTCAGCTGGGACCTGGCGGGGATCGCAAACACCATCTGGCCTTGGCAGGCCCGAGGAGCCTTCCCCGGCAGCGCCAGCCCGGTGCCAGCCGCGCTCGGCACGGCCGCGGGACAGCGTGCGGGGAAGGGACCGGGCGCTCCGGGGGTTCCGTGCCCCCGTGAGAAGCGGAGCCTTTGGCAGCCCGCAGGTGCTTTAGAGCAGCTCAGGCATCAGCTCCTGTCCCCGCAGGAGCGGCCAAGTCCCTCCAGCATCAGGCGATGGGGAGGTGGCACTCGGCAGGGAGCTCCTTGGGGCTCCTGCGCATCACAGCAGCCGCTGCTTCCAGCACCTGAACCTGCTGGTGCGGGCAGGACAAGAGCCACAAACGGGAATTATTTACGGCAAAATGAATCTCTCTGCCTGGTGGGTCTGCCCTGGAAAGCTGCCCATGCCTCTGACTGGCACAGCACACCTGGGATAGATGGCTATGTGTGTGTGCAGTATCCTACCTCCTCCTCCCTGAGGAAGTTCCAGCGCTAAAACCATTTCTGGGTGGCTGGAGTAAGGTCAAAGGGAATTCAAACAAAACCAAAACCAAAACAAAATACAAACAAAAAAACAAAATGAAAAACAAAAACAAAACAAAAACCAAACAACAAACCCATCCCCCCCCTCAAAAAAAACAACCAAAAAAACACCCCAAAAACCAAACCAAAACAAACCCCAAAAAAACAAACAAAAAAAAAAGCCCACACCTGAAGCCTGCCTGGCATTCTAACAAAGTCCATGAGGGCAGAATCCATGGCTACCACAAATCTGTGCAGGATATGTCCCACTTGAGGACTTTAGGATAAACTTAAGTCCATCTGGTTTGCTTTCCATGATGCTCACACATTTTGCCTGTACCGTGATCACAGTTCCCTAAATCCCCCCACGCTCCAGGAAAGCCCTATAAAAGCTCCTGCCATCACCCCCAAATCCCTTCCCACTGAGGACTGGCAGCAAAGGGGTGACATAACCTCACATGTGCAATGCCAAACTCTGGGACCAGCTCTGGCCTGGAAATACCTGAGCTGTGGTGAGAGATGCTTCTGCTCTCACTGAGCTCTCCAGCACTCCCAGCTCTCTGCCAAAATGTGGTCACAACTTATAAAAACACATTTGCAAAGGAAAAGGGCACAGGAAGGCTGCAGGGACAAGGGCTTCCCTCCCTCCTGTGCACAGTGAGGGGCCATTCCCACAGGCTGCAACAGCCTCTGCAAAGCCTGACAGGAGACAAAACTTTCTGGAATGAGCTGTGCTCACAAACATCTGGTCTTCCCCTGGGAAAAAGGGTTTCCCCCACCTCCTCAGCTATAGCAGCAGCAGCAGCAGTTGTGAGTCAGCAGGGAGATGTGTATTTTGGATCCTGGAGGGATTCTTTCTGACCTGCTCACCCTTGTGATGGCCCCACTGCAGCAAAGCAGCCCCTGAGCATTGGGTGCTGGCCACGAGGGCAATCCTCACCTACCTCTGTCCAGGCACCTCTCCCAGCTCACATGAAAATTCTCTTATCTTCTTTGCCAGTTCCACCAGAAACTGGAACATCCCTGAAAGCAACTTGCACCCACAGAAAGTGGCAGTGTGGCATCAGCACCTGCAAGTGACTTCTTTTGTGTGTTCACAGTCAGAGAACACAGCTAAGTGCCTTGGACCCCGGGACCCTGCAGTCCTGGGCAAAGCTGTGCATCATCTGTGCAACTGCACAGAAAATAAGCATGCAAAGTCACGGCTGCAGTGGAGCACAGCATCTCACAGGGTCCATTTGCTGCTATTTGCCAGAAAATTCTGGTTGCAATTGCACTGACATAAACCCACTGCAAGACAAGTGTCAGTGACACTACACCAGACCTCAGCAGTGCACCTGCCAGCACCCATCAGTACAAACCCAAAGCTGATCTCTCTTTCCCTTGCTCTTGAGAAGGAAATGGTCTGATTTCTTCCTTGCCAGATAATGATCCCCAAATGCAAACAAAACTCAAGTTTTGCCAGATCCTTGTGTACTAGAAGCTGTGAACCCTAAACAGCAAGGTGCTGCCCGTCCTGCAGACTACTTTGTGTAGCATAGATATATCTACCTATACCTAAATAATACATATATATATATATATATATATATATATATATATATACTACATAACTGGCAATTTTGCATGTAGAGCAGCTTAAAGACAGGCTAACCCCAAACTTATTTGAAGCCCTTTAGCTCCCAGGCCTCTCTAACAGTGTGGCCATCCCTCTGGGGTCTGTCTAGCCTGGGAGGATGCTGACAAAGGAGAAAGAAGAATGACAGATGCTCCCTGTGCATGGAGGCAAATAGAGATGGGATGAGGGGAAATGGGAGCCTAAAGGGAAAGAAAATGAGTGTGCACACACACACACACATATGCACACAAAGACAGGCAAGACAAAGGCAAGGGGGACAAGCAAAAGGAGGGGAGCTGGAGAAACTACCCGACGTGCTTGGAGAGGGCTCTTCGTGAGATCCATCCAGGACATATCTGCATTGGTGAACCAGAATCCTGACACTGGTCCCTTTGATAAATATTTATCACGCCTGGCTCTCTATCACTTCAGTTTCCACCAGATTAACCTCGATTCTTCCAACAAAAAATGCCCTGATGTTCTGCCTCACACACACACACGCCACACTGACCTTCCTTCTCCGCACTCCCCAAGGCCCTCGCTCCCGTTCAGCTAAGGGAAAAATTTGCTCTCATCAATCAGGACCGGATTTCTCCCATGCCATGTAAATAATTTAGAGGCACAAGCATCCATGGCACTGCTTATGTGAAGCCCAAACCCAGTGCCAGGAATCTTGGGAAAAGGGCCCAATAATATTGTACCAGTCCAAAGTAATTAAAGTGCATCATTACATATAAATTTGTAATTAAACACTTTAACGTAATCATCCCGCACAGCACGATTCCTGATGAATTAATTAAAAGAACTCCAGAAATTAATGTTTTACTTGTCACCATTGTTGTGCTAGCTGTAGCCGTCTCCCTGACTATTCCTGCAGCATGTTGTGAAGTAATTATATAATTACTGGGGAACGGGAAGGCCCAAAGTCCCAACAGAGGAGAAACCTGAAACAAAGTGGAAACAGCAACCACAAAAGGCAGAAGCAGTGCCAGTCTCCCCTCATCCAGCCCCAGCAGAGGGGAGTTTGCAAGAGGAGGGGAATGATGAGGTTTCCATCAGCTCTGCAGCACAGATGTGCTCTCCCAGGTGGGAACATCTTGCTTGCACCCATATGTGCACGTGTAGGGATGGCTCCTGCACACTCCTGCTGTCTCAGCCTGGATTCCTTCTTCCCACACAGAGCTCTTTGTGAAGCAGAAGCAGGGTGGTCACACCAACAACTGCCTCTCTCCATATGTGTCCATCTATTTCCCTGCCTCAGTTTCCCCCCCTTCCACACCCTCCTCCAGCTCAGGGTTGGTGCCTGAAAGGGGCTGTTCTTCCAACCCCACTCTTCGTCCAACCCTCCTTCCACCCAGACCTAAAATCCTTCCTTTGTGCCTTACATTGCACTGGGCTTCAACTTCCTTTCTCCATCCCCTACTTTGGATACAGCTGAACAACCTGATCCCCCCGAGAACCAGCCACATCCTTCCCCTCTTAATGGCTTTAAGTACCAGCAGGTGCATGTCCCCCACTCCTGGCAGCACTGAGCGCCAGGATTTGCCTCCTGCAGCAGTGAAGGGGTTAAGGCTGGGCTCAGATTGAGTCCTTGGATGCATCGGGGGTTTGTGCCAGGCCATCCCTGTGTGTGTGTGTGTGTGTGCATACATCTACACACAGCATGAGCCCTGCCGCACAGCAGCTCCCCCGGGATGCACTGGGGCATTCCTGCAACACCAGAGCCCCGGGCTCTCCCTGCTCTGCACAGAAAATGCACAGATGGGTGAAAGGAGGAGCCCAGAGGTGCCCTGCCCTGCCAGAGCTGGGTGCCAACCAGCTGTGTTGTGAGGAAGGGCTGCCCAGCCAGCTCACTGCCCCAGCCCAGGGGACGGGTGGCACAGAGTTCAGTGTCCCTCAGCACGGTGCCCTTGTTTGAACAGGATTTCCAGCACTGTGCACACACAGTGGCTTCACATCCCTCTTTGCTGCTAGGGCTGCCAACAGCTCCAGCCACAGGGGCTGTTTGATGGGGTTCACAAGAGGGGACCCCAAGGTAAACCTCCCTCTTCTGCCACCCCACAAGCTGGGTGGGGAGCAGCAGGGGTGGCAGAGTGACCGTGTGGGGTGCTGGCCCACATGTTCCATAACAGCAGTGACTGTTAGTCCAGAATTGGAAGTCCCCAGTAGGGCAAAGGATCTCCTGTTCAGCATTTTCCATTAATGATATTCCCAATATTGGTTCCTACTGCTCACTATGCTCCAGGAATATCCCTTATTATCCTGGGCACCATCCCTGGTCTCACCTGATTGCACCAAGCTGCCACATGGTGAGAAGTCTCTGCTTCCTGCCCGTGCCTTGGCATGGCAGCAATCAGTGCTTTTGGGTTTTCCCTTTTTGTTATTTTCTGCACAGCCAAAAACAATTAAATACAGCTTGGTTTTACAGCAGCAAGGCAAGGGGATCAGGCAGAGTGGGGAAGGCTTGGAGAGATGACAGTGCCTTCTGGATGAAGCACGGACAAGGACCCAGCAACTCCCCATCCAGGCTGAGGCACTCGTGCAGTGTGTGACTCTGTTTCCCCATCTAGAGATCATGCTTAACTGGGGCTGTATTAGTTAACATTTGTACAGCTCTTTGAAAAAGTAAAGTGTTTGAGGCTTTAAATCCTGCCAGTGGGAACAGATCAACAAGATTTCTAACCCTTCTGAAAAATTAAAGCTTTTGCCAATTAAGCTGGCAAACGCATGGATGTGAATCTAAAAACCTCTCAAGCTCAAGACCAAGACTGGAGCCTCCTGAGAACAGCCTCTCCTGGCTGCTCCTCGCTCTCCTCCTGCTCCCTGTGTCAGAAATACACCAAGTAACCAAGCTCTAAGCCCTTTCAGCAGACACATACTTGAAACATAACCAGGCTCTAGGAAGAGCTGTGGTGGGGCCACAGCTCTGGACATTGAAAATGGACAATATAGATGTACAGATAACATCTTCCCTACATCACCTGATCTGACATTACAAAAATGTCATAGTAAAGAATAACTGACTTTGATTTTGCAATTAGCCCTGTAATTCCAGTTGCAGCTTTGATGCCACAAGCTATGGGTGATCTCCATGCACACATCTGTACCAGCATTGCCTGTGCCTGGGGGATGTTCTGGGGGTTTAGTCACTGCTGGAAGGTTACATCCTCCTGGATGACTCTGAGATTTAAGTACTACATTTTATGCAAATATAATATAAAGCAATTTTGCACACCCTGTCTGTACATCCATTTTTGGGCAGATTTGCACCTTTGCAGGCAGAGCTGATGGGCAGCAGCACCAAGACAAAGATGTGGGGAAAACCCCAGCTTGCAAAAAGGGAAGGGCACTGCTCATCATCACACACACACTTGGAGAGGGACATGGACTTACCTGGAGCCATGCAGCCAAAGGAAAACCATGTGGGACAGTGGCAACACCACAGTGAGGGATGCTGAAGCAAATCACTCAATAACTGAATGTCCCCTTCCCTTCCAGGCTAACTTCCAACGTGGCATGTCCCCACCAGCATTGGTTCAGCTTGTGGTAGTTCACCAGCAAAAAGTAAACCCCTGAACTTGCTGTAGCTGCCCAGAGTGTCCATGAGGATGGATGGATGGATGGATGGATGGATGGATGGATGATGGGTGGATGGATGGATGGACAGATGGATGGGTGGATGGATGGATGGATGGACGGATGGATGATGGATGGATGGATGGACAGATGGATGGGTGGATGGATGGATGGATGGACGGATGGATGGATGGAACAATGGGTGGATGGAACGATGGGTGGATGGAACGATGGGTGGATGGATGAGTGGAACAGGCACACAGGTTGCAATGCTCGTGTGCCCAAGCAGGGGCACCTGAAGAAAAGCCAAGGGAAACTTGGGCAGCAGATCTTGGTGAAGACATTTGTGGCTCAGACCTCAGTGCCTACCCAGCACTGTGCTATGGAAAAATGCCTGGCAGAGCCCAGGGGAGGGTGGCTCTGGGTCCAGAGGAGCTTGGAGACTCGAGTTCAGACTCCAGCTCTCTGACCAACACATGCAACCTGAAATAAGTCACTCGGTGTCCCCGTGGTGGTGGGAATAACCCTGATATTGCACCCTCAGAGCCAGGGCTGGGGGGCAGCCTGAGGGAGTGCCCTGTCCTCCCCACCATGCTAACCCTGGAAAAGGTCTGGCTCACAGAGCCAGGGGCCCCTTCTTCACCCTTCCCCAGTCCCCAGTGGAACAATTTACCTTTCGGAGCAAGTCCAAGATATTAATTAAGATAAATCTACCTCAATTTTGAGATTCTCTTATCATGTAATTTATCAAAATTATGTTAATTATTTCTGTAGGGCAGCAAAATTATTACCTCTTCCGTGTCTGATTTGTATTAATATTCATAATTTAATAATTCAGCATCCAAGCCATCTGGTTTGGGGAGCCATGCTCCTTCCCCTCCCTCTGCCAGAGCCAAAATGTTCCCCCTCCCCACTCCAGCACCCATCCAGGCAGCCCCCACCGGCTCCCAACTAAAACTGTGCCACCGGCTCCTGTCGGCATCGGTGCTGGTGTCCCCCCGGTGTCACCGAGGCTGCCGTGGCAGGATCCTGATCCCCGGGGAGGAGGAGCAGCCCTTCCCCTGCGCCAGGCTGAGCCTCTGTCACCGGCACTGGCTCAGCCCGGCAGGTGAGCGCAGCTGAATTGACATTTTCCACACTTTGTGATTTTTACACTGTAATTTGACATAATTAATGCCTACATTACTGCTGATAATTTAGCTAGTTAATTAAACTCGGAGGAGATAATTAAGGAGAGGCTACTGCTTGGACTGCTAATTGTTTTTGTCATTATTTTAGGGGCCCGACAGCTGCCGGCTGAGTCATCCTCCCCATCAGCTGATGGCCACACGTGACGGCGGTGCCGTGGGCACCGGGTGCCCGGTGGAGCGGCTGAGGATGCGGCAGCTCGACCCTGCGAGGGCTGGCCGGGGGCCAGCGGAGCCGCGCAGATGGCGAGCGGGGTCCCGCGGACGCGCGGCCCCGGCCCGGGGTGAGAGCGCCCGGGATGGGGCTGGAAGAGACGTGGAGAGATGCAAGGAGGGTTTTGCAGAGGAAGAGTCGAGCGGTGGGCAGGAAATCAGCCCCCAGCGTGCCGGGGAGGGCAGAGAGGGAGGATGCTCGGGGCAGTGTCCGTGGAACGGCTCAGGTGCTGTCGGCTCATCAGCAAAGGGGATCCCGGCACGCTTTGGGCTCACGTAGAGGCAGAGACCCTGCCCACCCAGCCAGCTGGAGAGGAGAGAGAGACCTGCAATCCCTGAGCGGCAGTGCCAAGTGCTCCCCCTGGCACTGGGGAAAGCCCATCTGCCTGCAATCCCCAGAGCAGGAGGGGAGGGAGGGCAGAGGAGGGTCCCTCGTCCCCATGTCAGTGGCTTTCCCCTTAACACCACCCCAGCTGCCCTGGGCTGTGCTGCTGCAGCGTGTGCTCTCTCCTTCTCAGGTGCTTTGGCTTCATAACACCACCCCAGCTGCCCTGGGCTGTGCTGCTGCAGCGTGTGCTCTCTCCTTCTCAGGTGCTTTGGCTTCATCTTTAACTGTGAATATAACCAAGCACTCACTGAACAGAAAAACAGGTGGGCAAAAAACTCAGCTGGTCCCTGAAGGGAAAAGCACATCACCGAGCCCAAGTCCCTGCTTCCCACTGTGTTTCTCATCTCCTGGAGCCCTCCGCCAGCCTTGTCCCACACCACCCACCCTGCACCTTTCCCAAACAAATCTCCAGCTCCCCACAGCACCTGACACAGACACCAAGTTCAAAATTACTCAGTGCCTGTATCTCTTCCACACCAGACCACTTGTTCCTCTATCCTGCTCAGCCACAGCCTAAACTGACATGGGAGCAGAGAATCTCTCCTCATCCTGTGGCCAGCTGGGAGGTGCAGGAGCTCTGCACATCCCCACCATTCCCCCTTCTTCCCTGCAGGCTGGTGGGAGGAAGGCAGCCTGAGGCACAACCATCACCTTGTTACTGTTCCACAGCTAGAGAGGCTTCGTCCAGCCTTGCTGACTTGCAAAGCCCCCCAGCCTCCCCCTGCTCACTGGGCAGCACCAGCCCATGGCCCCTGATGGCCAGCTTCCCTCCCCACCACGGGCAGCCCTGCCAGGCAGTTTGCTGACGGAGATTTCTTTCCACCCTCTGCCTCCTGGCGAGCTCAGTGCTCTGAGCTGGAGGCCAGCTTGACATCTCAATCCAGAGATTAGGACAGAGACTGGTCACTGCCCAGTTCTGGCGAACGCCCTTCAAATAATTTGATTAATCATCTTAGCTTCACTCGACACAGTTGGCATCCTCCAGAATCAAAGCCTCTCCTGAAATGCTGTGCTGAAAAACCATAAAGCTGCTGTAAAGGTTCAACCAAGCATGGACCAAAGCAGAAGCCAGGACTCCAGAGGCTGTGCACTGGGTTGGCTAAATATTCCCTCTAAATATCTCTGCAGCTAGCAGTCAGAGACATATGAGATGTGTAACAAATTGCACAGGGGCTGCTTTTCCTTCTCTCACGTTTAGGAGGAGATTTTTTTTTTTCCCTCCTGCATTTCTATTTATCACAACGCAAAACAGAAACATGCCAAAAGGATTTTATATTTCACTTGGAACGACAGTATTTGGACAGCCCCAAGGATAGCAATTGCAGCAATCATGAAAAAGTAATACTTTGCACTTCTGTGGTCTCTTTCATCCAAGCATCTCACAGCACTTGGCAAATGTTGGCCGTGATCCCACGGAGGCCCATGCACATGGATCATCCAGTACAGGAGTTCATTCCACTGGGTTCAGCAAATCAGGACTGTGGGGCTCTGTGGGGCTCCTGAGTTGCTCACCTCCACGCTCACCGAGTCAGCTGCTCCATCAGCACTCACTCCGCATCCTGAGTTATTTGTTGATATTTAACTCTGAGCTCCTGGAGTCAGGGAATTGTGTTTCCATTTTGAAAACTCTCTAGTTTGTCATTTTGGTGCAATCCCTGCAACAGGAATCCTAAAATCCCAGAAAGCAAAAGAAAAATAAGACAAACCAAACATACTCCCTTTCCAGCGCGGTGCTTTTTTTGCAGGCTCATCTCTCTTTGGAGTCGTGCTTCAGGATTTTTGTATTTATTTTCACCAGAAGACAGCAATTCCTGCACTCCAGTACTCATAAAAGAATAAACCCAGCTGATCTCAAACTGCTCAGGGAAAACTATGGCAGGGAGAGCGATTTGCCAAAATCTGCAGCAGTGAAAAGAATAAACCTCAGATGTCCTGCTTCCCAGTGCCTACAGACAATCACAGTCCAAACGCTCGAGGGTTTGGTTGGAGTTTCCACTGTCATCATTTTCTTGCATAAAATCAAAACAGTTTTCTTTCTTGCTATATCCAATGCCCCACCAGGGACAGGAGCCCAAGAGCTCCCACTGACATCATCCCTCCTTCTTCCACTCATGTTCCAGCGCCAAAGAGAGGCCAATGTTCAAGACAAAGTTCAAGCCACAGCCCTCTTGCAGGGCTCCTGAGGGTCATCCCCCCTCAAATGGAGACCTTGCATGTCACCCCTTAGGCCTTGGGTTGACACCTCCATGATGGACATGCTAATTGTCATTGCTAATGAGCCCCTCTGCCACAGTGAAGCAGTGGGACATAATCAGCCATTGCTGTGACAGTGGCTACCTTCAAGCATGAAGAAGTGGCCCCTTCCTCTCTGCACCCCAATGCTGGCCATAACAGATTCCTCACAAGTGTCAGGATGTTTTTGCAAAGATCCCTGGAGAAGCCACTGCCACTGCATCACTGGGGCAGCTCAGCTGAGTGGGAAGCATTGTCCCACGGATGTTCCACAACATCATCCAGTGCTTCACCGGGCAACTTGAAGGTAATTATGGCCATCCTGGGAAGTGTGCCCCAGGTGACCAGCTATCAACTAGACCTGATGGCCCTTCAGGGCTGTTTTCTGCTCCTGGGGACACTTCCAGCAAACCATCCAGCCTCTCTGTGTCCCAGCTCCTTCCCCTGCAAGGAGCTGCACTCAGAGAAGTGCCGCAGCCTGCGGTTCAAACCCAGCAGAACTTCAAACCACCCTTCCACCTCTCACCTCTGTGCTATCTCCCAGTGAAATGAACCTCTCCCATCTGCCCAGTCCAGCATCTTCATCCCTGCAGAGAGAACCTCAGCCCTGCCTCCCTGGCCCCCTTTCCCTCCGACGTGCTCGTGCAGACACGTGTGCGCGGGAAGAGCGCCCGTGGCACCGGGGGGGAGCGAGACGCGAAGGGAGAGCATTAGGTGGAATGAGAGACAGCAAAAGCACAGGCATATCAGACGTCTCCAGGCAAGATAACACGATAAATAATCAATCAATCCCTACAAAATCCTTAAGTGCTTGATGTATCCTCCTGCAAATTGAATCACTTCTTCTACCAGGAAGTTCTCTCTTGTAAATAAATGAGAGCAGAAATGGCCCATATTGAAAAATAATGTTGTTAAAACCACTGATTAAGTTTTACACAAGCATATGAGAGCAAACTAAAAGGTTTTAGCTTTTTAATTTAAGAAATGAGGAATATGATATAATTTCAATTTGTGATGAGATAAGATGTTCTTGATATTGTGGCTTCAATTGGATTATATCCTAATGTACTTTTATAAAGTGTCAGGCTAGCTGCAGATTAAGGTATGTGTGTAATATTCTTTATTAACAATTTAATGGACTTGCTTTCACTCTATCCATCTTAATCAGTGTTTCCAGTCCACCTGGGAGATCTAGTTAGTGCAGAACCTGAAACTCCAACCTGATGAAAGAGGGAACTCAGTGATCTGTCAGTGTCAAAAAACAAGAGGGAAGTACTGATAAAAGACTGCTGAAGATCATCTTTAACCTCCTGTCATCAGCATCACTCCAAAAGCTCTCAACAACTGCTCTTACAGTCACTCGAAGAGACATATGCCCTTCCTCAGATCTGCATCCTTCTCCTGCCAGAATAACAAAGGGGCTTTTGGCAACAGGCAGAACTTCCCAGATCACAAAATGTAGTTGCCTGATCCTGAGGGATCTGCTCCTGTAATCCTGTTTTACAGTCAAACGCTAGTGCAAGAGCAGCCTGGTTGTGTGGACTCTCCAGCGCTCATCCATAGTCTCTGCTCTGCTGCTCAGACACTTCCATCTCATTTCCCTATGAAATTTATTCATGACTAGTTTGTATCTGCATGTTTTGGTATCAACATTGGCCTTTAGCTTAACTAGCTCCTCTCCCTCTCTTGTGTTTATCTGCCTGTGCAATCACATCTCTCAGCCTTCCTTTCATTAGGCCAAATAAGCTGTGCTCTTTTAGTCGTCTCTGATAAAGGGCCTTCCTGGCACCTTCCCCACTCTGATGACCTGGCTCTGCACCTCTTCCAGTTTTCCAGACTTCACAGAAGTGTACAGTGCCCCCATGCAAATGTTTCCCCATCCCTTGGAAATGCCTTCTCTCCCGACTGCTCCAAGAACCAAGGCGCTACCCCAGCCAGCTCCTGCTCTCCAAGCACCCACCTCTCCCACCCTCAGGCACCCCAGGAGGGTTAAATCCTCCACCCCAACCAGGAGCCTTCATACTGCAGCTGTTTGGTGAGAAATTGCTATTTCACACACAGGCCAGCCCACCACAGGGTGACCAGGATGGCTCGTGGTGCGCTGCACGAGGTCTCACCGCTGCCTGGTTCCCACCTCCCCCTCCCCACCACTCAGACTGCCGTGTGCATGCACAAACAGGGACTTGATGCACAGAACTGGGAGCAGCAGTCTTGTAAATAATGGCCAATCAGGGGAGGAAAGGAAAAAGTTTATACATCTCATCTCCTTTAATTCCCTTGCAATGCGATGATTCTGCAAGGGTGGGTCGGTCGTAGCTGCAGGTGCTCCCGGACGGGGGAGGAGCACAAAAATGAAGTTGTTTGCGGCTTTTGATTCCATCCCTGGAATTATTTACAGCTGCAGGCAATATTAAACTATGTAGAGCAAGTGTCCTCATTTACATGCTAATTCATTTATACCCTCTGGATTGATTTCTCCAATTCATTTTCAGCCCACTAACTCTTCTGATATGAATTATATTATCACCTCCAGAACAGCAGCAGGGAAATGTGACGAAGTCACCCCAGCTCTTCTGATCTCTAATTGCCCTCGCTGTTCGGAGCCGGCATGGCCAGCTGCAGCTTTGCCTCCTGGCTACCAGCACCCAGCTTCCTTCCATCTCCTGGAGACAAACCAGCGGTGTGGCTCGGAGAGGGAATCATCCCACTGCCATCGCTCGTCCTATTCTGGGGAAGACCCAAGCAAGAGGAACTTGGGCTTGCTTTGGAAATCATTCCCTCCCTCTGCCCAGGAGGAGGAACCACCTCATTTCAGAGTCCATCTGTGTTCTGCAGAGGGAAGTCCTGGAGTAGTAAAGAAATTGAATTAATCCTCAATTTCCCAAAGGACTTTCTGAGGTTTCTCAGCTTTTCACAGCAGCCTCACACTGCACTGGACAGACAAGACACGTTCCCAGTTTTCCCTGCCTTGGAATGAGACACTCACCAGTGGAAAGGACATAGTGCCTAGAGAATGGAGAAGGGCAGGGAAGTCTGCTCACAGGTAGAAGTAGCTGGAAGCAGTAGGGCTTTACTCCCACCACAGTCACTGACAAGGTTTAGACATCCTTTTCCAAAAGACACATCCAAACGTGCAGGTGCCTCTCTGGAATCCCTGGCTGAGGTCTGCCAAGGAAACAAGCAAAGACCCATCTCCTGCACTATACCTAAGCAAAAGGGTGAGTCTCCAGGACACAAGATGGGCTGGAGGGAGGGGAGAGAAACCACCAGCAAATGAAGGGGGGCACATGTAATGATGCAGATGCAGTGCAGGGCTGCCCATCTCCCTCAAAATAACTGTGAAGTTGGGCAGGTTAATCCAGGTGCAAACCCAAGTGCAGCACCTCTGTGAGGCAGCAGCTGAGGAACCCATCACCAGGGAGATGCTCAGCTGGACAGCACCTGAATCTGGGCCACTGTGGTTCATCCTGGCCAGACACTTCCCTCTCCCTTTGGCCCAAAGTGTCATTGAGCACAGGAAGCCAACTTGTGAGATAGACACTGTGGCACATATAGACACATCCAAATTGGATAGACAGACATGGCATTCAGTATTTCAAAGACTTCCAGAAGCCTTTCTACAGCCTGACTCATTCCTTGCTCATACCCAGCATCTTGTTTGTCAGAGGGACTGGATGGTCCAGGACTGATGGAAGTTAAATGGGACCACTTCCCATCCAAAAATCTGAGCAAAATGAAAGCTGTAGGGAAATAAACAGGTTTTGTGGTTGGTGTTTTTGTTGGGTTGTTTTTTGATTTTGGTTTTTTGGTTTTTTGGGGTTTTTTTCTGGATGGCAGGGAGAGGGCAGCTCTGTGCTCCTGATTTACATCATCTGAAACAATTAATTTGTGAAATCCACAATACCATTCCCCTTGACATCCAGTGTTTATTATGCTTCAGACCATTTCAAATGAGCACTTGAAAAGGAGAGAGAGCCCCTCTGCCTCCTGATCACTGGAGGGAAGAACGTTGTCCTAAACAGAACAACAGACTGTCCCTTCTTAATGGCACTTCAAAGCTCCTCGGACAGGAAAATTGATAATTGTGTCAAGTACAGTTTTTCTAAACTTCATTATTTAGCACTGAAAACTGGGCTATTGAATTCATATAGTTCTTTGATCAAGACCAGTTAATTAAGTTATTCCCTTGATATGACTCTTATCACTTTAGTGCCAGACCTACATCACACTTGTGCAATTTACATCCTGCCTTTGATATGCATCATTTAAGCTTCCCAGACCAAAATCACTGGGTTTCTGTAGATTCCCTGCTACCTTGCCAGCTTCACCACTAGGATGGGCTACATGTCAGTTATTAACAGAGAGACTGTGCACACCAGAAGGCTCCTGGGTTTCTCTACTTTTGGTGACTCCTGTCGTTCCTGTTTCCTTCCCATCTGATACTTTCTGACCCTTCATCTTCACAGCCATCCTCCATTCACCCTCTGTTTCCGACCAACCATCCAGGGGCCTCTTTCAGCAAATCCTCCTCCTCCTCCTCCACACTTCTGCTTTCCACAGGAGAGTGACAAGCTCCAATTTAGGTCTCCACAGTTTTTCTTGGGCTTATCCCCTTAAACCGGATTAGCTAACGTCTTAATGCCAGTGACACCAGTCACAGCTCACCATCTGATCCTGCCTTTCAGGATTTGCTGCATCTATGCACTTTCCATTGCTAAACCAGATCCTCTGATCTTTCCTTCCAAGCCCCCCAACTCCCCGTCACCCATCACCCTGCCACCGTGGCCTGCTCGTTTTACTCCTCATATCTAAGAGATGACCAGACCTCCTTCTTTCTTCACCCAGCACCTCCAGGGTCTGAACTCTTCCAACTCACTGACAGCCTGTGCACTTACCCTGTTTTCACAACTAGGACTATCTCTTCCAGACTGGTTCACTTTGAGACACTGCAAAACTCACAGCATCCTTTCCTTGGGCCTCCCTTTTCTTCTGTATTAGATACAAGATCTCGAGGCTTTCTTCCCCACCACCATCTACACACAAACCAGCCCACATGGTGATTCCTCTTGTGCCTTTTAAACCTCCTCTACAGGCCCATGTCCTTTCCAAGCATTCCTTCATTCTCCACCCATCTTCACCGAGAGGTGGAGATGCTGCTGCTGTAGCTCTCTCCGTGCAGCTGTGCTGAGCATCAGGAAGCCCTTTTCCTCCCACCTCCACCCCTTTGCTCTAGACCAGCTCATAAACACCTTAGGGTCAAACCAAGTATGTCATCAAGCTGTCTGTCCTGATGGTCTCTATGTTCCTGAATTTTAGCTAGTCTCCTGCTCTCTGGGTGGAGGTAAGGGACTCTTTTTGGCTCAGTAAAAGAAATACTAGAGGGCAAGGACCAGCCTGTATCTCCTAAAGAGATTCAGCAGCTGGCACCCACTTGTGACCAAGAGAGGAGAGGGTGTGATCTGCAGCTTTCCATCATGGTTCTTCCTTTCTGGGACGTGATGGAGGAACCACTGAGAGAAGTGTGAAGGAAACACAGGCAGTGGTGAGCCCTGGTGCTTGGCCTGCTCAGTCCCACCATGCCTCTGGGTGCTCCCCAGCATCCCCACCATGGCTCGTTCTGGTTCCCAGCTCACGGCATGATGCAAAGAGCAGTCACATTCTCTGTATCGATCAGGCTGTCCCTCCACACACATGTTCCCTTTGTCTCCCCTAAAATAAAACCCCAACTGAGAAGAGTCACCAGCTGGAGTTTAATTTCAGACTCCAAGGCATATCTGGAGCCAATTTGCAATGCGCTTACTCCGAAAATCACCCTCCCCTGTGACGCTTGACAGCTCCAGACCACAGTCCTGCTCTCAGCTCCGAAGGAAAAATGTTTTAATTTGTCACAAACCAATTATAGCGTCTCATCTATCCCTGAATTACTCATCTTGGCTACAGTCTAGGACAAAGGGCCCCTCTGAGAGGAGATTAGACATGGATATTAACAAGAGAAAAAGTGTCCACTGTCTCACCTTGCTGGGGACGCGGCTTCCAACGAGACAGGAAAAGGAAACCCCTCCTGACTGACAGCCAGAGGGAGGGCTCCCATCCCACAGCAAATCCCTCGTTTCACGCGGAAGAATAGTCACGACAAACTCCGTATTCAAACAATATTCATGCATGGCAGATAACAGAGGCACGGCTGGCAGAGCTGCAGCATGAATATAAATAATCTCCGCTCCCTCGGCTGCTGCCGCGGATGCTTTGCCACTGTGCTGGAGCGTGGGTGAAGGAAGGGGCTGTCAGAGCAGGGCAGGGGTAGGGATGCTCCAACAGAGGCACTGCCTGCTCTGAGCTCCATGTGCCACCCCTCTAATGGGGCCCCTTTCCCTTGAGCCCTGCACTGGGTTGGAATGCTCTCCCATCCAGCTAAGCAGCCCTCTCCAGCCACCTCCTCCCGCTGCCAGGTGTGTTTGTGGCTCTCACAGGGCACACCTGTGAGTTCTTGCTTTGGACCAAGCATCCCTGTGAGTTCTTGCTTTGGACCAGACTCAGTTTCCTGGCCTCCAAGTTCTTCTGTTTCAGTGCTCCTTCCTTCCCTCCCCAGCCCTGCACTCTGTCCATATCAGTGCTCCTTCTTTCCCTCATTAAATCCACGCTGGTCTCAAGTATTACCCTTCAACCCAACAGCCACGACCAGGTGTTACCTTCCAAGCTGAGACACAGCCTTGAGGATGCTTTTGGACTGTCCCATCTCCTGAGCAGCCCATGTTCCAATTCATCCAGCTGGAAACAAGAGGTGAACACTCAAAGGCAGCACCCAAAGCTCTCAGGGCAAGAAGCACTTTGCATGTACAGTTGAAATGGTGATGAGTCCCAGCCACTTTGCTCAGCAGTGGGGACAAAAAGCTGTGGGCAGAATTGGCCCCAGTCAGCTGGAAAACCTGGATGTGTTGCTGCTCTGTCTCAAAGAGACTCAAAGCATCAGAGGGCAGCCACAACATCCCCATGCTCACTGCAGATCAGCTTCTTACTTGGATGAAGAGGGAGACGATGAAAGTCAATTTCCCTTTGTGCTCATGGCAAATAATTTGGAGAATTCCCCTTGTTTACTCAAAACTGTTAATGATGCGTCAGAAATTACCTCGGAGATTGTAATTAAAGAAAACAGCAGAAGAGAGAGACACACACACACACATACACACAGCCTAATCACAGCTTCATCTGCAAGTCTGGAAGTGACAGAGCCAACAGCACCCCAAACCTGCAGAAGGATCCCCAAGAGCCTCCGAAATGGCAGAGGCTCAGGGGTACAGCCCCCAGGCCCCGTGCAGCCCCCACACTCCTCTTCAGCTACAAAGAAAGCAGCAGCACTCCAGGTATCCAGGAGCTGGTGAGGCCATCAGGAAATGAGCAGGAAGCTCAGCCCCCTTAAAACCATTTTGGAAGTGGAGCAGCTGACCTAGAAGAGTAATTAAGCCCTCAGTCATCACCGAAATGCAGACACCCACATGCACACAGCAATGTATCTGTCAACCCCCTGCCAGCCTGACCTCGGGGCTTGGCGTCTGGTGGGGCTGGAGCAGAGCACAAACAGCCCTTTCTCATGGAGGAGGGAGAGGAATTTGATTCCCACTCGGTTATAGGAGGGTGCCTGGATTGCCTAATTACTCAGGAGTGACCACTGTGGAGAGGCAGTCGAGAGCTTCCCAACACCTCCCTTGCTGCTCAGTCCGAAGGCCAAATCCTCTTTCTTTGCCTTCTGGAGCACTTCCACGGGGTGAGCAAAGCTGCTTGTGCCAGGAGAGCAAACAGGGGTCAGGCAGGGGAATCAGTTCAGCTAAAAGCAGCCAGCTGGAGAAAAGCCATTCCTTTTCTCCACCTTAGCCAACAGCTTAGTTCTTCTCGGGCTCGTTTCAAGCATTGGATTAGGAGAATGGTGGAATTGCAAATCCTATGAGTCCCAAATTCAAGGCAGAGGAAGGAGGAACCAGTTCTCATGGTCACCATCAGCATTTGTCAGGGTGTGCAGGAGCTGTGGGACAGGCTGTACAGAGCTTGGTTTTGATATACCCTGGCCACAGCCAGACAGCATCCCATCCATACAGACAAGAG
Organism: Hypocryptadius cinnamomeus; assembly: GCA_013400635.1. NCBI lineage: Eukaryota > Metazoa > Chordata > Aves > Passeriformes > Zosteropidae > Hypocryptadius > Hypocryptadius cinnamomeus. The sequence continues at coordinate 18,379 of VYZP01033698.1, forward strand.
TCTGGGACTGTGAGCAGGATGTGTTTGGATCACTGCTCCATTTACCCTCCCATCTTTGGTGTAGAAATAACTGAGGTTAGTCTTGCAGTCAGCCTCACAGCAGCAGCATGGTGAAGCAGGCTGGGTTCTGTAATCCCCTCCCTCTCAGTATTTTTTTACGTAGAGACCACTTAAACCTAAACCCACACAGCTTTTCCAGGTGAACCTCACATCCCCTAGACCATGGCTACCATCTCAAACAGACTCCAGATGAGAGAAGGAGCAGTTTTCCCTTCAAAACCTGTTCTTGGAGCAGGTAGCTAGCAGGTCTAGTCTGTCTGGCAGCAGCCTGGCCTTCTCACAAAAGCAAACCCTACAGCAGGTCCAGCCATTGCCACCACAGGGCCCTGGGGTTGTTGTTTAAGCACTTTGTTATCACATTCCTGCAGAGGCCCATTTCCTGCCTGTTTTCAAGGTGGGTGATGGCTGGTGAGGGAAGGATTGGATGAGTTTGGATGGTGCTGCCACCATCCTCCAAATCCATGCAGACTAAACTTCTTGAGGCTGGAGAATCAGAGCCTGAAAAGATGAAAGCCCAGCAATAATTGCAGCCTGGGATAGCTCGTCAGGAAGGGTATTTCTCTCCTTCAGCAGAGATGGTTTCAGCTCCCTTCCTCTCAGCTGGCAGCCCACAAAGGCAGGTTTAGTTCTGGGGATTGCTGCCACTGTCCAGGTCTGGAAGAGGAGCCCTCCTCCCTCCCCTTATGTTGACACACCAGGGAAGAAAGAGCTTCCTGACAAGCAGACCAGGATGGCAAGGCACAGCATGCCAGCCCCTGTGGTCAGCATGTCCCCACAGATGGGTTTGTGTTCCCCCCTGGGTGAGCACAGGCCCTCAGGGGCAGTGTGGTGGCAGAGTCTCCGTCACCCTTTCACGGTGACACCGCGGTTCTGCCACCCCAGCACCAATGCCACAGTCCAGCTCTGGCAGAACAAGCTCTGCCTCTTGCCTCTCCCGCATCTGCTGGCCAGGCTGGGGCCCCACAGGCTTAGGGACGTGTGTGATGCTAAAGCAGCAAGGGGGGAATTGCATTTACCTGAGAGCAGAGGTGAGTTTGACACCTAAACAAAGTCGGTGAAAAACCCCTTGGTGCCACTGCTCCCTCAGGACATGCAGCTGCCCTGCAGGCTGTGGGCAAGGATTGCTCCATCACAGGTACACCAAGCTCCAGAGAGGGACTCACAGTGACCAGGACAGCCATATCCACAGTATGCCCAAATCACACTGGGATGCTGAGATTTGCTCCAGTAATTCTTTATTGGGAAAGCATATGCAGGTTCGGGGTATCTCAGCACTTGCACATACATGGTCCCCCCTGTGGGCTCCAGGAAGCCCCTCGGGCACTGGTCCCACCCCAGCACGTCCCTGCCCGGAGAGTCCCAGTGCCACCTCGTGGGAAAGGGACGCATCGCCTCTGCTCTGCCGGCACAGCAAACCTCCTCCGGCTAAATCCCTGCTCCTGCTGGGCAACAGCACCCGGAGAAACCTCGGAGCTGGCGTGGAGGGAGGAGGGCCACACAGACCAGAGGTACCATGAATTAATCGGATCTTTCCGTGGCTGTCTCCATCCCTGCTCCCCAGGCTGACTGGGAAGAGAGGGTGCACCCAGGGCAGGTGTCTGGCTGCACTGAGGGAAGAGTGGAAAGGTTCCCTGCAACAGCCCAGAACCTGCTCCTGCACTCCTGCTCTCACCAGGGTGACCCACAACACCCCTTGAGGGCACTGGCTGTCCAGGGATGGAGCTCAGGAACTGAAATATTGATCCCATGCAGAAAACTCAGGGGTGAGGCACACCCATGAATTCCCTTGTGCTCCCAGTTAGCACCAGGTTATTAAAATAATAGTTCTGTTCATTTTCATCAGGATAGGCCACAGACACTGAAAACACTGCTTCACTGAGCAGTCAGAGAAATAAGGAGGCTACAAATCTCCCCCACAGAGGGAATGAAGCAGTGAGCAGCCTCTCATGGCTTTGAGAAATCAGCCTACAGCAACTTCCAAAAGAGGTCTGGAAACAAATCACTATTCCTGAAACTGCTGTGGGTCGAGAACATCCCACGCCAGACACAGAGGAGGTTCTGCTCTCTGCTCCCCCAGACATGGAGCCTCCAGTTTGCACTGCTGTGGTAAGAGGGACACCATCAATCCCTCTTGCCCTGTAGCATCTCCCTCTCTGCATCTCTGATTCTGGCCAAAGAGCCACGGCACAAGCAGAGAGGGAGGAAGGGAGGACAGTGGCCCTTCCACAGCCCAGTGCAGTGTCCTGGGTGCAGCCCTGGGGACAGGTATGGGACACCATGCAGGGCCATGCTCCTGCTTTCAGGACTGTACTGACCCAAGCACTGGGTGGGCAACCTGAGCTCTGCCCTCCTGAGCTGCCAACAAGGCTGAACCAGCTCTGACCCAGAGCCAAAGAAGGAAAACAGTCTTAAAAGTCCATGTGCTGGGAAAGATATCCTTGGGCCCCATACCAGGGCCAGTGGGGATTCACACTGTCCCTTTGGTCAGCTAACCTGCAGTCTCCACATCAGGAAGCACAGGATCCTCTCACAGTCCAGGAGCTTTAGGAAAGCAGCACTCAGGAAGGACCACACCTTTGATGGGCCTCTTGGGGCCTTTCACAGTCCTGCACAGCTCCAAGGACACAGGACTGAGGAAGGACCACACCTTTGATGGGTCTCTCTGGACCACTGGGAAAAGGAACATCAAGCTCCTGAGCTTTACTCTTGTTTTTTCTGCTTCCATATTTTGGACAAGCGGAACTTGTTCTTCTTCCTCTCTGGCTCCTGGCTCTCAAGAGATCCATCTGCAGGAGAGGGAGCAGACACAGAGCAGGCTGAGACCCACAGCCCCAGTGAGCCCCAGTGCTGCTCTGGAAGAGGAGAAAGGGCCCTTACCCAATCTCTGTATCATGTCTGCCAACATCTGGTCTTCCTCTTTCTCTCTGTAATGGAACAGCATGGCATTAGAAAACTTTGCTGTGCTCATGACAAGCTGGTAGATACCAAAGCCCATGCAAATACTGCTCTTACTCTCCAGTAAGAAATGACCAACCTCCACAGCATACCCCGAGAAGGCTGCAGGAAAAAACCCAACAGTTAGACATTAGCAAATTCCATCTGGTTCCCTTGAAGGCAAGGGCCTGTGTGGGGATTTCCAGATCTTCTCCCAGCTGGCTGATGAATCATCAGAGTTCATGAAGTGGTGAGACACCAGCACACCCCAGGAGATGAATGAAGCTGAGACACAGTAGCCCAGGGTGGTACAGAGGTGTTCACTGCCATCAGGGACAAGCACACTGCTGTCACCACCTTATCCTGGGCAGTACCAGAATCCACAAGCAGGAGCTGGTGCTCTGAGGTCAAGAAGTTGAGGCTGTTCTCAGCATCAGGAGGCACAAATCCAGCTACTTGACACAGCAGTTTTCCATTCAACTCGGGAAGGATCCAGTTCTTGGCTACAGCTGTTCTTCCACTTGCTGCAGCAGACGAGCACATTCCTGACTTCATGTTCCCAGATTCCTCCTGCATCTCCCATACTGCCTCCTGCCTTCCCATCTCCAGCCTCTCCCTCTCCTCCCCTGCATTCCACATCTCCACAGCCCTGTTCTCACAGCAGCTTTAGCTTGAGAGAGAACACGGCTGTGGTCCTGATCTCTTCCCAACAGCTGCCAAGGATGCAAAGACAGCAGCATTTAGGACAAGATGGCTGATGACAGATGACCACCCACCTCTCATGGAGCAGAAGTCTGGACTACAGCCACTCATCCACCCCTACAGCCTGGGCAGCAGTGGGAATACAGTAGTGCTGGCTCCTTTCCCACCATCTGAGCACCCTCACCTGAGTCTGTCCTCATCCAGGCAATCCACAATGTTATTCCGATCATTGACCGTGTTCAGGTACGACTCCAGCAGCTCCTTCTCTTGCTCCTTCTCCCTGGGAGTCTTCAGTTCCTCTGCACAAGACAAAGGAAGCCATCTCACAGCTACAGGCAGTACCTCCCCATTGTGGCTCCTGCCTCCACCCTGCTCCAGCAGGGCTAATTTGACACTCCTCACACTCAGGGGCACATCCTACATGCCCTCACAAAGCAGAGGTGGGATGACACAGGGAGTCTGCACCTGACAGGGGACACCCACAGTGCACCTGCAATCCCTGCAGTGCCTTCAGATCTGAAGGACATCCCAGGGCTGGCACACAAAGTGGAGGCTCCTGGGGCCAGCAGGACTCCCAGTGTGGCCAGTCCTTACCTGGTTTGCTCATGAGGCTTCGCAGCTCCATCTCAATATTCCACTGCTGCTCCTCCAGGTTCTGCTGCTTCATCCTGGAAGGAATGACACAAGCGATGAGTTACTGCCCTGCCATGCCCCAGGGTTGGATTCTTCTCCTGTCATGCTAAAGCCTCATCTCTGTGTTGCCCACCACCTGGGCAGGGGCTGGTGGGTCAGGGGAAATCTTCCTCCATCACATTTCTGATGTTTCCCTCCTCACGAGCTCTTCACAGACCCTGGGTGCTCAAAGCCCACCAGCTAACACATCATGATGCTGGCAGTTCTCCCAGAGACACCCTCAACCCTTCTCATCCTACCAACTGGCACATGATTTTTTTGGGCTGCCACACTCCCTGTCCTTCACTGCTCACAGGAAGTGCACAAGCAGACAGGAGAATTTCTGGTTGTACTCACTTGTACATCAGCTCTGATTCCTGTCTCAGCAGCAGCTGTTTCTCATGGATCAGTTTGAACCAATCCACCATAAGGGCATCCTCAGACTCATCTACAGAAGAGACAAAGGGCAAGAAGCTGCATCAGTTCAGCCCCCCTGGCTCAAACACACAATCTCTTGAGGGAGAGCCTAGGATGACTTGTGAGCCCCAGGCAACCTCAGGTGAAAACAGGCAATCTTTGGAGCTCCTGGGTACAAGGCATGCAGCTCACGCCCTGTGGATTCAAGGAAGCTGCTTATGGTTACTCTGCTACAGGACTCCCAAAACTCTGATCCTCAGCCAAATTAACACAAAAAATATATTACAAAACAGCCAGAGAAGGTTCAAAATCCCCCAGGCTTTATCTTTGTATACCAGGTACCTCTGGCAACCTGGTGACTCACATGTAGCCTGAGCTCCTAAAAATGGAGCCAAGAGTGCCCAGGGGTAGGACATGAGCCCCACACCTCCCCAGCACAGCAGAGCTGGCACCAGGGCTCCTTTACCTCCCTCGCAGGCACGCAGCTGCTTCTCCAGATCCACTCCTTTCAATTCCAGCTCGTCCAGCTGCTTCTCGATGTCACAAACCTTCTCCTGGATTTTCTCCTCAGGGAGGTAGTCTGGGTGCAGCTAGGGAAAAAAAATGTAGGACCAAATACAGCTCAGCAACCCTGAGACTGCCTGCTGAGGTCACAACAGAGATGGGAAAGGGCATAAGGAGCCCAGCTACAGAGCCCCAGCCTGGGAGGGCCAGGTGAGCAGAGGGGCAGAGCAGTGGCCACTGCAAGGCTGTGACACATCTGCTGTCAGTGGCAACTCCCCCCACACCTGTCAGTCTGCAGACATTCTCCCTCCTTCTGTGGGGAATGCAATCTCTACCATAGTTTTGTTTGGCTCTGTCTCATTCCAGCTCTGATTGTCTCCCTGCATGGAAGATAACCAGCAGTTTCTCCACTTGGTCTCCACCCCAGAGCCTTTCACCCTTTCCCTGGTGAAAGGCTCCAAATAAACCCTCCCAATAAGACCAACTTAGATATATGTGGACAAGCACTCCAGATGGATATTTAACCACCCCAGCCTGCTCCCCTTACACCTGGTTTCCAGCCATACCTTGGTTGGGGACACCATCTGAAGCTTCTCTTTGCTTTTTGGAACAGGGATTTTAACTAGAAGGGAGAAAAAAAAGTCACAACAACCTTTAAATAATTTTATGGTGTGGGACAGTGCCTATACCACCGGAGCACAACAGGTGCCAGCTACCCAACAGAGGTCACAGATGATACACATGCATCCACATGCCTGAGCAAAGTAAGAGACATATCCTCACAGCCTGATTTACTCCTTGTGGCTCGTCAGTCAGGTCACAGGTTGCTGCTTTCAACCCCAGGGTATAGACAGTTACCTAATTCAGGTGACTTTGGAACTTCCACCCAAGAATACTGACTTGATAGTTCATTCACTATCTTGTTAAAACCCAGAGATATTTGTTGTGGCAAAATCCATTCCTTATTAAGGTTCCAGAGGACAGCACAGAAAGACAGGGTTACTGTCACAGCAAACACCAAGACATACTAAAAATGTCCCTCTAGTGCTCTTTTACAAAAGAGTATCAGTAAATACTGATGAAACAAAGATGGTCTAGGGGACTCAGTGTAGATCTCAGGAAACTAAGGTTCAATTCCTCCCACAAAACACTTCCTAGGTGAGAAGTCCCTTAGGCCCCACTACACAGCATTATTTAGGCTCTGGACACCTATTAAAATCAATCCTTAAGCAATGTGCATTTGTTCCACTGTGCCTCAGCTTCCTCTGCCCAACTGTGCTGCAAGGATAACTACAGAAGAGTGTGAGGTATTTGGATACCCGAGGGGCTGGGCTGGATAATTACCACAGAGAGAGAACAGAGGCGTGAGTGGATGATGTGATAAGGAAGGAAAACTCTGCTATCAAAAGAGCAGGGCTGTAACAAAGGCAGCAGGATGCAGGCTCAGCACACACAAGCAGAAAGACAGGACAGACAGACTAGGGGAGCCTCCTGAGAGTCTCTGGAGATTGAGGAAGAGCTCAAGGACAGCTCTCCAGTTGCCCAGCCCTTGCTCTATTGTGCTTTCTAGAAGGTGTGCAAAGGGAGAAGATGCTGGATGTGGCTGTGCTGTTCCTGCACTGCTGGGCTCCATCAGGGATCTCTTCCCTCTGGATGCTGCTGCCTGTGCACTGCCAGCAACTCACACTTCTTCTGAAGATGCCTCCAAGAGGGACTTGTCCTGCCTGGAGCTGTCTGCCTAAACAACACTTCCCTCTCCCAGCTCAGTCCTGCATCTGGGCTCCTCCTGAGTGGCCCCTGCAGCACCTCCAACCACGGCAGAAAGCTGCACCCCTGATGGAGAGAAGGCCAGGGTCACTGCAGGGGAAGAGCCTGTAAAATGACACCCTGTGACCAGCTCAGGATCTGATATCCCCTGATACCCTCAGGTTGTGGCTTGACAGACACAGGATGGGTTGGCTGCTTGCCAGCAAGCTGGAAGTAGGACAGTTGGCAGGAAAACCCTGGAGCCTCCTTTCTCAACAGCAAACACCACCTACCACCAAAGAAAATGAATGATCTACAGAAATGCTCACCATCCACAGCTCAACACAACCCCAGGACTGAGGGCAGGAAGAGCAGCTGACTGTTCACAGCTCTCTTTGAGTGCTGAGGTAAAAATCTACACAGAGGAGCAGCAGCTCTGTCCCTAACCCACAGCCTGCCCAGTGACAGCAGCAGGAACCAGCCTTTCAGCTGGGGAAAAGTGGGGCGAGACTGCCAGGAAAATTTCCCAATGGCCCTCCCCCATGGCAATCATTAACCTTTAGAGACAGATATAAACCCAGCCTCCCTTATCTTAACAGCTCACTTCTTGGGAGAGACTAGTGCTGAACCCTGGGGCTGAGTCTGAGGAAAGAGGAGGTGGGAAGTTTTGGGAAAATGCTGGCAAAGGAGGCACACCAGACTTTTAAAAAAAGACAACACAAGTGGAGATTGAATGTTTGGCAGCTGTCAAAGGTGCTGGCAAAGGACAATGCTGGAACCAGCTGACAAAAAGTAAGGCATGAGGCCATTGAGCCATCAGGACCCATCCTGCTTGCTCCAAGACAAACATCAGGGGCAGGACTGAGCCCTGCTGTGTGAATCTTCTACTCCAGACAGGTAAGACATAGCAAGATGGGGTAAGGAAAGGGGAGATGAAGAAGCTGAGCAAACAGGACAGCAGCAAACATCAGGTTAGCTCCAGAAAATTTCCTCAGCATTGTGGTGGGACATGTCAGAGCAAGGATAACTGGACATTGGAAGAGAGGTGCACAGTAAAGCTGTGGCTGAACAAACAGGAATAAGAAACAGGATTAAGAGTAGGGACAAACTGGTCAGGACATCTTTGAAAATCAAAGAAACAGCAGCCTTGGCTCCTGCTCCTGTGGGTCCTGCCAGCTGGAGTCTCTGGATGACAGTTCTCTGCATTCATTTTATTTCCTAAAGCCACTCAGCTGAAGAGGAACAGAGACATCAACTAGATCCCAGTTCCCCAAATTAGGAGATGGTCCTCTTCATAGCACTAAGTCTAAAGAATGACAGGGCAATGACCTTGAAAAATTCCTATTTCAATTTCTTCCTTTCCCACTGAATTCTCTGGCCTTGCTGCTTTCTGCTCAGGCCAAGCTGGCTAATAAAAATCAATTACACAGACTCTGCCCCCATGACAGCAGCCACAGGGTTAGTCACAGAAAACTCTGGGACATATATCCCATGCTGACCACTCAGGCTGTTCCCTGACAGTGCAGGGGAGAGAGTGACTTTGGTAGGCAGAAGAGATCTTACATGTAGCAGTGTTTGTTTTCAACTGGTTGCCATCTTCCTCCTTCATGGCAGACCCTCCAGGATCTTTCCAGTCTTGCTTTGAATTCTGACAGCTCCTGATAAGATCTGAGCTGGGAATCAACAACTTCTTTGTGAATCCACCAGATGAAGCTGGATTAAGAAGCACAGACAGGTTTTGGGTAAGAAATTTCAACCCTTATCTCATAAAAATCCCTTTAATGCCCAATGTCTCTGGCAGTCACCACTACCAAACTCCATTTCTAGTCCTAGTGCTCCTCTCTTGATGATAAGGAAGGGCATAAGCCCAAAGTAAACAGGGAAAAAACACTCATTACGAGGCCAGAGTAAGAGGAGAATAAACATTTGGGAGGAGAATAAACAGCTGGGAACCATCACTAAGATTTCCCAAAATTATACAATCATGCAAGAGAGTAAGTGGAATCCTGGTGGCTGTCTTGCAGAAGAAGGGAACCCTATGGAACTGAGTCCCTCTCCCTGGGTAAGGATGGAAACCACCCATCAAAGGCACAAAATAAAGGCACCACACGGCTAAAGCAGGTGCAGAAAGCAAAGATCCCTGAAAGCAAGGGCACGTTCTCCACCAACACATTCCTCACATGAGCCTTGCAGTACCAATGCCTGGCCCCTTCCTGATCAGCAAAATGAAGGCAAAGCTTTTCTCCTTCATACCAGAGTCCTGCTTTGCTGGTGGGACAACAAATGGGCTTGGCTTTGGCTCCTTGTGTGCTGGGCTCCCTGTTGCCACCTGAGAGTTATCACTAGGTTTCATACAGCCATCTTGGTCCCTGCAAAGAAAAAAGACAAAGGTAAGAAAAATCCCTCATGCAGAACAGTCCACAGGAAAAGTTCTGGACATCCTGGTGTTGGTCTCCACCTGGGATGGTCACATTTGTCATGGAAACCCACCAGCTGCAAAGTCACTCACTTGTTGGCCACAGGCTTCAAGCGAGATCTCCACCCTTCTGGGCTCTCAGACTTGTTGTCAGCAACATTTGTGCTTCCTGAAGAGAAGAACACAGCAAGATAAATAAAAATACACAAGAACAAAAACATCCAATAAAAAGAAACAAGCCAGATTTGAGTCTCAGGAGAATCCTAGGAGATAAGGCATGCACTGGGGCAGGTACTATGATGTTATTGCAGCAAACCAGCACCAGCTCAACAAGTTTAACATGGACAGATTCAGATACAATAGGTAGTAGGTAATCTCAGTGGCATTTTGTCTTTCAGATGAAATGCTTTAAAACCTACACAGTTACAGAAATTCAGCCACAGAGTACGTGAACAGGCACATTCAACAGCAATACAACACAAACAGCTCAGATCTCAGAGAACCAAGGCTGGGGCAGGAAGAGGGAGAGACAAAAAAGCCCCACGAAGTCACAGCAAACTGCAAACAGACAGTTCTTCTGGCCCAAAAAAATACCAGCCACCTGAAAGTGCCTGGGACACTGGGAACCCCCAGATATCATCCCCTGGCCTACTGCTACCATGATGGAAGCTTGGTACAAAACAGACAAGGAGGCTGGGTGACCTGCAACTGCAATCAAAAAACCATCCCAAAACTCTGGCAAGGTCTCCCATCTGGGAAAACCTAAGCCTTTGAAAGCCACCATGATCCCAATGTTTGATGACAGCAAGTACAACTTCGAATACCTGGAGATCCTCAGAGTAGTAGAACTCACCATGCTAGAGGGAGCAATTGCACAGGGATAGGGCACACAAGAAGGTGTGTTGAGCCCCACAGCTCAGAAAACACAGACACAAAGAACAGGAGTCATGGACACATTTGCTGTACTGGTCCAAGAGGAAGGCATAAAGTTGGAGTGCTGTGTCCAGGCAGAACTGTGTGAATCATTCACCCTCACCTTTGGTGCCTTTTGACTCTGGCTTGTGCAAAGAGTCAAAAGGTTTGCTGGCAGCCTGGCTCTTGGGCACAGGGTCTGTAATCTTCTCCTGCTTTGGTGCTGGGTACCCTGTTTTGCTGGACTGTGTTTTTGGAGCTGGACTCTGAGAACTGGTGGGAGAAAATTTGCCACTGCAAAAAAGAACAGCTTGGTGAGTCTTTTTGAAAGGATGGAACCTTTCTATTTGCCTCTGTTCCAATGATTTGTATGCGTCCCTCTACATGCCTTTAAAACTGAGCCATGAGAGCAGTCAGGACAAAGCAAAGAAAGATGCAGGGGCTTCTCAAATTATCCCAAGGAATATCTTGGCAGTAAAAAGGGAAAGAGAAATAGTGCTTACCTGCCAGGTGCTGAGGAGCCAGTGGAACTGAGTCCTCCTGGCCTGCTTGGAGAAGTGCCTGATGCAGACAGAGCCTGTATAATATGGTTACGTGCCTGATCCTTCCCAGCATTCACTCGACTAACCTCAGCAGTGGTTCTGGCAGGGGCACTTTTATCAGGGCCATGAGGAGACTGGACTTGTTTTTGAGTCTCAGAAGATTTATTGCTGGAGGACTCCAAAGACCGAAAAAAGTTTTCTCGGGCTTGCTGTGTTTTTGTTGTGGAGGATGTCCAAGGAGGCTTCGATGGGGTGCCTTCATAAGGATCTGTTTTATTCCCCAACGAGGCACCTTTGCAGTCATCTGATTTATTTACAACTGAGGAGGACCATGGAGTATTTACACTTTTGAAGCCAGAGCTTCCAGAAGATGAAACAGATGGCTTGGTTGAATTAGTGAGGCCCTCCTGGCTGGGTTTCTTCAACACCTGCTCTGGTTTCTTGGGTTCTGCTGCTTTCTGGAACACCCTGGCAGCAGCAGGGGCTGGGGTACTGTCAGGCTTTTTCCCAGCACTGTGGAGACTAGAGATCTGGACATTGTCTGGCTGCTGGTGGCTGGTACAGATGAACGTACCGGGCTCAGGCCCAGCTTTGTAGCTTCCAGGAAGAAGCAAGTTCCAACACTGCCTGCACCTGTGGATACAAAAGTCTCAGGAAACATCCTCCAGAGTGCTGGGAGACACACAGCTGGGAGTGCAGGCACGACTCCACCATCCACAGGAGGGTGAAGGCACCACACTGGCAGTGAGCAGACCCTGTGTGCACACACCTCAGGCACCAGAACAAGAGCTGTTGATAGCACAGCCTGAAGCAGGAGAGGTGTAGATGAAAACAGACCTGTGGAGACAGTTTTCCTTACACACAGGTCAAGAGCAAGCCCAGATTGCCTCCACTCTGAATGAAATGTGCCACACCACTCTCTCCAGTCCCAAAGAAGCAGGCTGGCCCTCTGTGACCCCCAGGGCTGTGCCCCTGCCTTGAAGAGCTGCTGTACCTGAAGCAGTTCCTGTGATAGAGCTTCCCATCAACCAAGTAGCGCTGCACCAGGTGCACGTGCTTGCCACAGACCCCACAGCTGCTGCTGGGGACATTCCCACTTTCTGCCAGGACCCTTTTCTGTGGGGAGAAGCAGAGGGTGAGCAGACAAGACCATGGCACTGGACACAGCTACAAATCTCACAAGAAGGTAGGTGTTTGGCATGCACAGCCAGGACAGAGAAGTGACATCCAGGAAATCCCCTCTCCCTCTAATCCCTTTGTCATAGAAGTGGAACAGCCCTTGGAAGGACAGAGCATGGGCAATATGTTCCCACAAAACCAGAGGGCCAGGGTGCCCTGTCTGCCTATAGGCAAAGGTCTCTGATTTAAATTAGCTGGGAAAGGGCTTCTACCCTGTTTTCATCCCTACTCTGCTTTGAAACCATATCCAATAAGTGGATCAGTGTTTTCTAGCAAAAATAACACTACATCCTATAAAAATCTCCATCCCCAATATCTAGGAACAGCATATCCATGTCCTAAGACACCCACATCCTGTTCAGGAAGTATCCAGGCTGACCGATGGTTTTCCAGTGACTCCCACCTCAATCTATGCCAGAATCAGACCTCTGGATTAAATCACTCATAGTGAACAGAAAATTTAGGGACTAAGTCCTTACCAGCAGGAACCTTGAACTAGCCCAGTACTCTCCATCTCACTGGACAGATTTAAGGTATAAAGAACACCCAAACCCACATTTCTTACCGTGGTAACTGGGGAGGTTTCCTTTGGCTTAGCTCTGGCTGGTGGGTGGGCAGGAGGCAGTTTTGGTGGCACTGGCTTAGGAGGCTCTGGAGCAGATTTCTTCCCAGGATGCTGCTCTGGAGATTCAGAGGAAGGACGCTTGATTCCAGCCATGCCTCCAACTGGAAGAATGGAATATTTTTAAGGAAACATAAGAAAAACTCACAGGTTTAGCAGTAATTTACAAAGTAAGAAAATCCAGAGGCATCTGATGGGTAACATGAAAAGCACACAAGGAGACACAGACTTCCTTCATGAGCAGTTCTGTACTGGACTGAGGGGCAAGAGGCAACAAGTGAATTGTAACAACATTCTGAAACTGCTGATTTTTCTCTTCTCAGGGAATTTCATGAAGAGAAATGCAAAAGTGACGAAATGCAAATCACCATCCATCGATGGTGAGAACAAGACCTAGGGTTTTCAGTTCCAGCCCATGGTTTGGCTGAAACAGGCCCTGCTGGAACACGCAGAGGTGTCATAGCTAAGGAGCTGAAGGGTTTGCAAACTGAGGGTTTGCTTCATTCAAGTTCTTGTGCTCCAGACTTCCTACACAGCCTGAACATTCACTGCTGCAAGTGTCCACCCCACATCCCAGCTGGGACTCACACAGAGCCAACAGCCTTGTTGAATGTGGAAATGACCACGAAAAATGGGTAATTCTGCAAAGACTTGGAGGTGCCATAGAGGTGCTGATGTGGAAACCAAGAGTTGCCACAAGCAGCCTGAAAATGCCCAGCTCCCTTTTCTTTGCAGATGAAATAGAACCCCTCAAAATTCACTACAAGTGGAGGAAAGAAAATCTCCAACACACTTCAGTCAATCAGGGAATGGTGCCCTGTGCCCTGGGAAGTGCAGGGAAACTTCCCTGGGAAATAAGGCTTTGTGCAAAGTTTTTACAGACACAAACCCCAAGTGTCTCACAGGGATGTTATTCTTGCACCACTTCCTATTCTGAACGAGATGTCTCTGTGTTCCTTGTGGGATATTTGAGTCACAGCTTCACTTTCCAAGTGACACTTAAATGGCCACTCATGTGAAAAGAGATTATACCCTGCTCAGTAAACACAGAAAGGGCAGGGAGCAGAGAGGGAGCCCAGTTCCCAGCAGTCTGCCCTCAAGAAAGCCAACTCTCCAAATAAACACCCAGGACTCCTACTGCAGGGAGCAGGGGACAGCTGACCCAGCACACAGCTCAGGCTCACACTGCCCCTCACTTCCCATTTGTGTCATTTACTGAACTCCCAAAGCCCAGCACAAAGATGGGTGGCTTCAACTCTGCTTGTCCACAAAAGCAGGACCTGACTAAAACCTTGTCTGCTCTCCCTCTCTGCCCTCCTGTGTCCTGCTTGTTTCATGGTCCTGCTGGAACCCACTGAAGGGCACGACTGTGAGTCCACGACTCTGCTCGGTGTCAGAGGGCACATTCCAGGCTGGGCTCATTTTCAGACATTCACATTCACCCCAGCAACAGGAATGCAACCAAAGTGTTTTGAGGGACACTTGTGGGAGTATAAAAATGTGCTGTGCTTGATGATGTGGTAGACAAGATGCAGGGGGGAGAGGGCAAAGACCCCAGCCTGACCCAGATTCTCACCACTTGGCACAAACATGATGGAATTTGTTTGATTTCAATCAGAACAGTTTTAAAATAAATAAAAAATGAAGAGGGGGAGGGAAGAAGTTGTGGAGGGAGAGAAAAAGCATGCTTAAATGTGTCAAGAGGTGGGAAGAGTTTAAACATTAAAGGCAGCTCTGAGTGAATTGTGCTTTCTTTCCAAGATGTAGGACATTTTCAATATATATCTCTCCATTTTCATTCACCTTTACCAGTTAAGTCATTCATGTCCCACTTTAGAAAGTTTCCTCTGGAGGAACCTGTAAAATTGGTTTATCATATTACTTCATTTTGTGTGAGCTTAAAGCCAAATATAAACCAAGACTACAATAATGCTCCTTTGAGCCCAGGTAAACTCTCTAGTATGTGAATATAATGCCTTGGCAGTTCTGTTTCATGTTTGACAGAATTTCTACCACAATTATGTCAGTTAGGGTGATAATTTTCTTCTCCTTCCTTCCCTCAGTGCTGCTGTGCTGTACAAGCTCTACCACTGATGCTGTCACATTGGCACAGCCTCACAGACAAGCTCAGCCTTGTTCTACTCCATGTTCTCACCAGCCCTCAGGAACGGCAAAGACTGGAACAGGGGTGGAGGTGCTCAAGAATGGAAAGCTGAGGTGGGGACCATGGAGAGGAACCTTCAGTGCTCCTCTCTGGCTGGACCATAAAAAATTTCAGAATGTATTTTAAATTTTAAGGCAGTAGTTTCAAAGACAAGACATGGCCCTGTACCCTTCCAAAAGCACTGATGAAACTGTATGCTGGTGTGCAAAGAGTTCAGACCCCCCCCCCAGTGAAACAGTTCTGGTACCAAAAAAGCCTCTGTGCAGTTTATTTTGCTTTTTCCAAGCTTGTCAGGAGGCAAGGGAAAGCATGAAATGAAGCCCTGATCCTTCCCAGCCCTCCAGGGAATATGGTACTTACTAGGAGACCGTCCATGGAAGTAGTTATAATACTGGGAAACGTAGGTGAGGATGCTCAGCCTGTCTGGTACCTTCAGAGCAACCATATCCTCTGCATCCAGCAAGGCTGGGATCCCCAGCTCCTCCTCTGCCACCCGAAATGCCTGGAGAAGGGGAAAAAAAACCAAAAATAAAAATAGAGGGGTCTTATCCATGCCAGGCAGCAGAGCTGCTCCTCATCATAAGTGAGAAAGTGCACTGCAAACAGCCCCACTCAAATAAAAATAACTCCACTGGGGAACAGCTGCACCAGTTTAACTCCTACATCATAGGAACCAACGGAGTCATGGCTTCCAGCCACTGCCTCGAGAAATCCAGGCAAGGAGCCAAAAATCTGGCCTGGCAAGCTGGCCATAGCTCAGTGCACAGTAACTCACCTGGGCTTGCCTTGCTCTTCCTCCAGCCTGCCTGTGTGTGTGAGTGCACAGCTGCAGAGAGCCAGGCCTGGCAGAAGGGGATGTGTCAGTCCGGGCTGGCAGAGCTGTTTCCAGGCTCCCAGCCCAACCTGGAGCTCTCCCCAATTAAGGGTGGGCTGGTAGGTGCTTGCAGGCAGCTTTCATCTCTGAGTGCTGTGCTAAAGCTTCCTGCTTCCTACTGCCTGCTCTTCTCCATCTGAAAATTGGGCTGCAGGAGGGACCCTGCTCTCCCAGAGCAGAAAGGGGGAAAAGAGGTGTAATGCAGAAAAATTCCTGATACATAGCTCCCTTCCAGTTTAACTGTTTCCATGCTGCCTAACATGTATTTGGGGTAAATATTCCTCTTTCTGGTGTCCTCTGCTTTGAAACTGCAGGTAAAGGAGGAAAAAGCTATTTTCTCTTGCCTCTGAAAAAAAGCCTTTAATAGAATACAAAAAAAATTGCAACAACCAAACTTCACCCTTGCCCAGCTCAGTTTAGGGCTTTCACTAAGGACCTTCTCCAGCCTTGTTCCTTCCCAACTTATGGGAAAAAATCCTTTTTCTCCCCTTTTGGAGCATCCCTGTTGAAATGCCAATGCAGCAAAGGAAAACAGCACTTGCAGGACCAGAGGCACAAGGAAGGCTACTGTTAAAGTCCACAGTGAAAGGGTTAAAAAAACCCCTTGAATATATTAAACCCCTCCGCATCTGACCTCTGGCACGGACACACACAGTGTTGGTGTACAAGCCAACCATTCCTGCTTAGAAGAAACAAACAGCCACTATTTTTCAGCAAGATAATTACCATTTTTTTCCATTGGGTATCCCAGTAAAAATGTAACAGAGCTGACATTAAAAATGCTTTCAGCCAGTTACCACCGGCTGTGTCACCCCAGCTGCCAGCCCAGCCTGGCACTTTCCTGTCTTGTAAACTGGTACTTAATGCATTCTTTGGAGTGCTCCCCACTGCACTGGCTGCACAACTGGTCTGACCAGTCAAGTTTTCTTGCTGGACATTCCTGGTGTGAGGTTTAGTGGGAACACAGGTCATGCCACCTCCTGCCACACTGTGCCACGGGTGACACCGGTCACGGGCACGGAACACGAGCGAGGGACTGCCTGGACCACAGAGAGGAGGATGCTCTGTGCACCCACCTGGTTTGGCCAGAGCCAGGTGAGCAACGCAGAGAGCACCATTGGGACACGGTGTCCCCTGTGCCTGCAGCACCCTCGTGTTCCTGGGAGCTGCTCTTGCCTGGAGACCCAACAGGATCAGCACCTAACAGGACCCAGGCACCCTTCTCCTCTGCCTGCCTGCCCAGGCTGCCCTTTAAAGGACCAACGTGTTGGTTTTGCATCATGGTTTTCATCAGTGCAGCTCCAAGGGCTTTCCAGGGGAAGAAAGTGCCACTGCTGCCATGTCCATGTAAAATGGGAAAGTGATATGCTTGAGGCCACCTGAGCTGGCCTGGCACAGGCTCCACCTGCTACACCACACCACCTTCCACCAGCACTGACTCTAAGGCCTCTAGAAACTTTCCTTCCTTTTATATATTTTTGGAATCTCTAGCAAAATAAAGTGCCACCAACTGAAATTTTTCAAGGGTTTGGGGTTGGTCTTGCGGCACATGAGAAGTGACACATTCTTCCTTGACAGATGACCTTATATGGCAAACTGCAGCTCAAACAAGGCTTTTTTACATGCACAATACAGCCCTTGAAAATAAGGCTCTGATGAGTAAGGCATCAAGGAGGATCTGGACAATAGCAGGGCAATAATGCTGGGAGAAATCAGGCCCTCTTGTATCCCAAGGATAGCCAGAGCAAGGAAGTGTAGGAGCTGGGATGGAGAGCAGCCCATGGGGGAGGCCAGCCCAGGAGCACAGAGAGGTGGAGGGGCAGTGCCACAGACAGCACAGCCCAGGCAGCAGGACACCAGCAGGGAAAGGACAACACAGACAAGCCATCCCACAGCAGGTGGAGTAAGGAAGAGAGAGCAAAACAAAGGACATAAAAGAAACTCAGAAAGGGGGAGGAGGGGACACACAGACTGCAACAAAGGAGGGGAGCAACACTTTATGAGAAGCACAAAGAAGCTTTTCATTAATAAAAGCAGCAGAGGCAGCTCGCAGAGCTCATTTCCCAGACACAAGCAGACACCAGCAGCCCAGCTGGACAAGGAGCAACACTCAGGGATCCTCAGCACTTCAGCCAAGATACGCTTCCACGGAGAAGAGGCCCCAACTCCTGCCAAACACCAAACCTCCAGGGCAAAATGCAGGGTCTGAATCTCCCCTTGAGGAGAGGAACACACGGGGCTGAGCCCCAGAGTGTCACTAACTCCTCACAGGCTGCAGCCCCAGCCTGGGGACAGAGGGTCTGTGATGGGAGCTGTGGACATGCCAGGGATGAAGGGGAGCAGAAGCTAAGGAGCCATGAGGGGACAAGTTGAGCTCTTCCAGAGGCAAGAAGCACTTCAGCCAGCTCACTGCCTGAGAGCATGTCACTCCTCAGCCCAGACAAGGGTAAGCTGCCATGGTTCATTCATACCCCAAGCTCCTGTCAAGCAGCCATGAAACTGCATGGAGCAATGCCAAGGGAAGAGAAGTGTTATAATTCACTGCCTCTCCTTTTGCAACGGAGAGAGGGAGAGGAAAATCCTTCCTTGGATCACTAAGACCATGCTAGAATCCAGTACAGGAGAGGGTTGGCCTGCCTAACTTCTATTTTCTTTGTGGAAAGAACATGAGAAACTCCAATACCAGGCTGGAGTGAAGTGTCCAGGCAGCATCCAGACAGGTTTTAGGATGTATCCACCTTGATCCCCTGCAGCAGGAAGGAACAGAAGTGGGAGGACACTCCCTACGCTTTCTCTCTCACACCAGCTTTTTCTCAGCTCCTGCTCCACCCCTCAGGAGCATCACATATTCAACATGCCCATGTTTTGAGCTCTAGCAGCTCTGTCTGAGCTCCTGCTGCCACAGGACACACTGGGAACAGGCATCACTGTGTGGCCAGCTAAGAAGAGTGAACAGCCTGAAGGTGCTTTCAAGCAGCCAGCCAGGCTGGACATTGCTGTTCAGAGGAGAAGGCTGGAAGGTCCAGAATAAGGCAAAGGATTGGAACACAGCACAATGGGCACTGTGTCTGCAGGGTTTCTGTTGCTAAATCACATGAGCAAAGTGCCAGGTCACAGACTAGATCAAAAGTAAACATTAAAAGCCACTTACCAACTTGTTGTTCTCATACACATTTTCTTTTCTGAGGGAGTCAAAGTTTCTGAAATACAAAAAGAGGAAAAATCTCAGGTTGGTGATGTAGAGTGAGCTTCCAGCTCTGGCTCAGAGGACAGAGCACCCCATCCACCCCTGGACAGCTCCAGAGAGGGCAGCATGGCAGATCCCACCTGAGAGTCATAGACCTGCTGTACCCAGGACAGAGATGTGCAGCAGGCACAGCATCTGCCCACAGGCAGCACAAGACAATTTTGGCACATCTGCCTTTGCAGGGCTGACTCCCACAGCTGCCTGTGGACAGGACATGTTGGTGCAAAAACATCCCAGGCAGATTGAAGGGTTCTGCTGAGACAGCCAGGAGCAACCTCTAATTCATGGGGTGGTTTCTTGTCCCCTAGAAAAGTCTTGCTTCCCTGCCACCTCAAAGAGACACACCAACACCTGCTGGCCAGGTAAACACTCTCTCCCCAAAAGGACTTTCCATGTTCTTCTCTTGCCTTGAAAGTTGTCTCCACACAGAGAGAGCTCAACTCCAAGGAGACTCTCATGGATCCCTCACTGCACATATCACATGCTTTTCCAACACACCCATATCGTCTGATCTCAGAAGCTCCTGGGTGCAGCAGCACATGAGTTCTGGCTTCAAATCTTCTTTTTTCCTCTGGCAGAACTCCACAAAACCAGCACCAGGGATCTGCCTGGGAAAACCTCTGCCCACACCATACTGCATCTGATAACACCAAAGTTGCCAGTAGAAATTTTAGACTGCTTTCCCTAGGGCTGCAACTTTTGATTTGTGCTCATAATCAGTACCAGAAAAGGAAGTGACAATTACTGTTCACAAATCCAAGCCAAAGTCAACAACTCCTTTCTTCTGTCTCCAGACATCACTTCCCTCTTCACCTCTCCCCAGATTTGCTTTCCCTCTCCCTGGTCCAACCAAGATGCCACACTCCCTGCACTGTGCTGGGAACTGAGAACCTGGGATGTGCTGGGACAGGGATGAAAGCACAGGGGAGAGTTTGTGCTGCTGCAAGTAGAGCCCTCTGAAAGTGCTCCCTCAGTCCCTTGCTTAGGAAACAGCATCATCAGCTTTGTTTTAAACTGATTGCCACTTGCTAAACAGGGAATACAAAACTGTCTGCTACTGGCAGCCCTGCTCTCCAACACTGCTTCCTTCTGCTCAGGCAAGTTGGCAGGGTCAATTCCTTTCTGCTAACCCTGTTTCACCTTCCAAACCTTGTGTCTGCTGGCACAGAGCTGAGCGAGAGGCTGATACCTGAGAGGGAATTCTCAATGATAAACAGAAAACAGCACCAACTCTGCATTCCTTGTATGTAGCATCTTTATACCCAGTGTGGACCCACCTTCTTAGCCCATCCCTCTCCTCTGGGATGAGCCAGGGTAACTCTGAGAGGCAGGGCAAAGCTGGCTCACAGCACCCTATTCATGAGAGAAACACATGATCTGTATCGCAGCAGGGGAACTTTTTCCACTGCTTGTAACAGCAAGGAGCAAGCCAGGTCCTTTATCTACTCAGCACAGAAAGTGGAGCATTGCATCATAAATAAGAGAGGAACCTTAAACAGGCTTGCTCATCATGCCACAGCCTATGCCTCCTCCCTGCTTCCCACATCTGGCATTGCTATGTGGGATAAGGAGAGGAGGAATGACAGATAAGACCCTGAGGTTAAACTCCCCCAAGGAGCATGTAAAGACAAGGCACATCCCACCTCTAAACCACAGAGTCCTTCCTGTGCAAAATCAAAGGGAATTGCAGAGGTTTTTCTTCAAGCAGTGCTCCTGCCCAAAGATTTCCCTTCCCTGAGACAATGGATTAAAAAGAGCAACAAAAATAATCATGTGACAAAAAAGTCTCAGTGAAACAATAGATACAACCATCCTTGGGTTAAATCAGGCCAGAAAATTGGCTTTTTTTAAGACCCAGCTGAAGGAGGTGATATCAGCTCTTTGCCTCACTCCCAGTTCTGTTCCCAAACAGTCTCTGTACCATGGAAATGCAGCAAAACACTGCAAGAACAAAGAGGAGCTCCAGCTTCCTTGGTCATTCTGACATGTAAGACACTGGAATTACTATTTATTGTCAGTCAGTGGCCTTAGCCACACTCAACACTGTTTGCTGTGGTGGTGTGTGCATTCCCTGGCATGAAGCAGAGACCTAAAAACCCCAATCTTTTGATGGTGAATGTCTCAAATCCCCTTCTCAAATTCCTCAAAAGAAAGTGCAAACAACCAGGTTATTTGGACATTTCAAGAGTCCTCTGACCTCTCAGCATCATTCTTTCCCTGGCTAGTCAGGTGAACTGCTTACATCTAATATTTCTTTTGGAAATTGATCTTGCTGGTGCATCTCACATCTTGGAATATCAAAGCTCTCTGGACCAATGTAATCCTAAGACAGCAAAGGTAATACAAACAGAGAAGCAGGAGTTCTCCACTGAGAAAACACAGGCAACTGAATTAATTGGAAAATGTGAAAAATATAAATGTGACCCAAGAGAGGCCTCCAGTGTTGGAAACAAATCAGAGTGGAGTTCACAAGCACAGGAATAGTTTTATTCCTGTTTTAAAACAGGAGAAGTTTTCAGCTCTGAAAAAAAACCCTTCCCTTAGCAGATAAGTGGCTGAGCATTTCTCATGCCCACAAATCTCTGTGACCACCCCCTGCTCCAGCTGCACAGACCCAGCACTCCCAAACATGCCACAGTCCTCTGCAAGCACATGTGCTTCCACAGGAGGAATCTCTGCTGCTGCAAGCACTAACTTGATTGGAAACTTGACCTTGGAGCAGACTGAGGAAAAAAAAATCCCAGAGCCTCAATGGCACCAAAAAAGTTTCTGCTTTTTGGCACTTTTGTGCTACTTTCTCTACAGACAATAAGATGTGCAGTCAAAAGGATCACTGTAAAAGAGTGAGGCACCCTTTGCCAGCTCACAGCCTGGACAGGGGGCTCAAATCCAGCATGCTCTGCTGGGAACCTTTCAGCTGTGCTCTTTCTGGAGATGCAAAGCCGGGGAGGTGGGACAAGGCTGGGAATTCCAGGAGGGAGATGCCCTCCATGTGCTCATCCTCTTCTGAGGAATGCCAGCTCCACACTGCCATGCTCTGGCTGGCAAGTGACAGAATGCTGCGGAAATGAACCCTGAGCCATCCTCCCCCTGCCTGTGCCTGTCACACAAACCACAAACCCACCAGGCCAAGCAGGCAGCTCTGCTTCACCCCAGCCTTCTGCTGACAACCCATCCCCAGCAGGGCCAGCGTGACCTCATCCTGCCCTGCTCAGCTGACAGTGACCTGGAAATGCTGCGGGAGGAAAGAGCACTGCTGCTGCTCAGCTGCCAAGGGGGATTTCACCCCCAGCCCATTCCCAGAACACCAGCTTGCAGTCTGGGAAAGAGCAAGATCCTGGATGAAGAGAAGGATCTTAATCAAAACCTTTCCTTGACATCTGGCATTAATATCTGAATGAGCGTGCACAGCTCCCCTGCCTCTTCTAACTCATTTATCAGGACAAGGCCACTAAAATCCTGGCTGAAGCTTCCACAGCCTTCACCACCACATGTGGCAGCTGCTGACCTCAGCCTCCTACCATACTGCCATGAGGCTTCATGTTCCTCTGACAAGAGATGTCCTCAGGCTCTACAATCATCCCAGAAAATGGGCTGAAGCCTTCCTGAAACAGCGTGTGGGCCCAGCTGGGACTGACTCTGAAGCACTCTTCATCTGGGACAAAAAAGAAGTGGATTTCCATGGTAATTCAGCATGGATCTTCACCCCCCTAAGCATCCTTGCATGAGTGGGAATTGAGTGGGAAATGCATTTCTAATTTTGTACAGCTTGCCCTGTTCACTGGTAACACACGAGCCAACATTGGCTAAGTTCAAGAGCAGTTATCATATTTTCCATATGTTTTCCAGCAAGAAAACAGGAAGGAAGCAGAGACCTACACCAGCCTGTCCTCTGAGCCACATACCTCACAAGAGAAGCCCATGTTTATATCCATGTTTTGAGCTTGAATTTTCCTGGTAATTTTTCAGGCTCCTGCAGGAGAAATCCCCTGCACTCAGCCCAAGAATGTAATTTGTGTAAACCAAGACAGAAAACACACTGTTGCAAAACTGACGCTGTGACTGAATCATGTTCTGCAAGTGATCTATGCAGCAGAGCTGCTGCAAACACACCAAACACCCTTTCTAGTTTTACTTTCAGTCTGGTGTTTTTAATCTTTAACTAGGATCCTTGGTAGAAGCAAGGACAGGAGCCCAGGATGGACCCCTGGGAAGCAGAAGTCACAGTCACACGTGCACCCAGCTGCACTTCTCCACCTTTGTGCCCTGCACAAAGAATGCTCAGAGGAGCTTTTTGGGACACATGGAGAATCTGCACAAGTATTCTGCCCCAGGATCTGACAAATGGAATCTGGCAACCCTGGCCACCAACGACCCAAAAGCACCATTTCCTTCCAGCAGGACTTTGCCCAGTCAGTAGTACACGTGGTGCTTTCCTGTATTACAGCACTAACACGGATGAAGGTGGTGACAAATAAAGGCTTCTCTTACTTTAACCTTCAGGCAGCCCTTGCTGAGCTGGTCCGAGTCAGAAAGAGCTTCTGTGATGTCCCAAATAAAGTCAGGCAGAATGTCCACCATAAAAGAAAATGAATGGGAACAGAGAGATGCCTCAAGGAACATCTTCCCTCTCCAGCACAGGAAAATTTATTTAAGAGATGTCTATCCACAACCCTTTTTGCACAGTTCAAGGATTATAAACAACTCACTAAACTGGGCAACAGGATTATTCCAGCTCCCACATCGCTGAGCCCCTGTGTGCAGCTGTGCTCCGGATGGGCCAGCTGCAGGAAGCAGTCACAGCCCCTCCACAAGAACACCTCAACCCTTCTGTGCTGGTGTTTTGTATTTTTGGGACTGTGAATCAAAGAAAGGAAAGGAAATATTTGGAGTAACATGGACATGACAACATGTCAGGAAGTCATACACGGCAACACCATGGTGACGGCGCAAGCACTGGGACAACAAAGTGTGCCTGGAGCTCCTGAACCAACCTCCTGCTGCCCAAGGCTGCTTCAGCTTCTGCCAAGTTTCAAGGTAACAGAGGAGAGAAAACAAGAGATCTTCTCTTGGCCTCAACCAGAAGCAAGACACCTGCAAGAGGGATGGCTGCACACAAACCCATGTGGCAGGCTGTCCTAGGAGCATGAAGAAAAAGGGAGAAGACACAGGACAGGAGGAAAACTGCAGCACAGACCACCCAATCTGTTCCTCACCCAGCTGGGCACATCTGACCAGAAGAGACCTAATGCTTAAATCAATACTCCTGGGCACTCTTTCCAGGGCTCCTTTGCCTTCATCTTCCCCCTCAATCCCATCATCTCAAAGGGCCCAAAAGAAAAAAAAAAATCAAACGCAAAAAACCCCAGCTATGAAGCAGGATCTATGACTCCCTTTGGCCATTCACCTTCCCAGATGTCAACATTTGGGCAGGGACAGTTCAAGACCCACAGGGCAAGAGAAATGGCCCCAGCAAGGCATGAAAAACACTTAAGCTCCTACAGACAGAGCTCTAGATGTGAAAAACAAGGATGCGCAGGAATCCAGTGGCTCTGGGGCCCTGCCCTTTTACTGCATTTTGTTTAAATAGCCCTTGCCTTGCAACTTGTGAGCACTGTGCTGCTGTTGGGCTGAGCAAGGAGAGCCCAGCCAGAGCAAACACAACAGCAAAGAAGGAAATGCTGCCCCAAAGATCAGTGCCCAAACTTGTTTTGCAATGGAAAGGACGCATTTGGAACATTTATAATCCGGCTACTGAGGGAAGAAAAGGGAAAAAGGAAAAATGTATGGAAAAAACCAGCACGTAGGCTGGGAGAGCGGAGCTTTTCTCTTGGAGATTCTCAGCGTGGGTGTGAACAGAATGCTGCTAGTGATGTGCCCACAGGAAGGGCAAGAGCCCAGGGAAGGTAGAAGACCAGGGTCCACAGGTCAATGGATGGCAGGACAGCCACAGCCCATCCACAACTTGATGGATGGTGGGAGGGCCACATCCTGGAGAGAGTTCTTGGCTGGATGGAGAACCGGGGGTCTGCAGCTCGCTGGATAGCAGGATGGGCACAGCACATCCACAGCTCCATGGACAGAGGAGTAGGCACAGCCCAGCATGTGTTCTGCGGGGATGGAGGACGGGGTCTGCAGCTCAATGGACAGCAGGATGGGCACAGCCTATGTACAGCTCGATGGATGGCAGGATGGGCACAGCACATCCACAGCTCAANCCAGCCCGGGCCGAGCAGCCCGCGGGGGGCGGCCGGACCGGTGGCGGTAGGCGGGGAAAGGGCCGGCTCAGGGGCGGAGAAGCGGCGGAGAAGGCGCGGCTGAGGCGCCGCCTCGCCTCGGGGAGCGGGCAGAGGCACCCCCGGCACAAGGGAGCCCGCACGGAGGGCGAGGGAAAATTCCTCTGCTCCCACACAAAAACGTCAAAACGTCCTGCCCGAAGGGGCGGCCAGCAGGGGAGGCGTGGATCTTATTTAGTCACTGGGAGGGACGTTTCCTGTTTGGAGGAGAAAAAGTTAAAAAGCACCATAAAGCACCTAAATGTAAGTGTCCGCTGGATAACC
Organism: Hypocryptadius cinnamomeus; assembly: GCA_013400635.1. NCBI lineage: Eukaryota > Metazoa > Chordata > Aves > Passeriformes > Zosteropidae > Hypocryptadius > Hypocryptadius cinnamomeus. The sequence goes on from VYZP01033698.1 coordinate 43,930, forward strand.
CTGAGCTGGGGGGGCGGATACATCCCCATCCCCATGCCCATCCCCAGCANATCCACAGCTCAAGGGATGGCAGGATGGGCACAGCACATCCACAGCTCGATGGACAGAGGGATGGGCACAGCACATCCACAGCTCGATGGACGGCAGGATGGCACAGCCCATGCACAGCTCGATGGACAGAGGGATGGGCACAGCCCAGCATGGGTTCTGCGGGGATGGAGGACATGGGATCCGCAGCTCGATGGCCACAGCCCAGCGCGGGTCCCGGGCCGCGAGCGGGGCGTCCCG
>VYZP01033698.1:44232-87301 GCA_013400635.1 Hypocryptadius cinnamomeus
GGCGGGGGGGGGGGCCCCCCGCCCCCGCCGGTCCGGCAGCCCTGGCGCGGCCCTCGATGCCCGGCACGGTACTCACATGAGGTCGGGGCGGTGTCGGTGCAGGATGGCGCAGAAGGCGAGGCCGTCGCGGAACGAGGTGGTCATGTTGGTGATGCTGACATCGCGGTAGCCCTCGCACTGCTGCCGGCACCACAGCTGCAGGTTCTGGATGGCCGCCATGGCCCGCGGGGGGCCGGAGGGCGCCGGGGCCGGGGCTCGGCAGGGCCGGGCAGGGCCGGGCAGGGCCGGGCAGGGCCGGGGACCCTCCGTGCCGTGCCGTGCCCAGCCCGGGCCGAGCAGCCCGCGGGGGGCGGCCGGACCGGTGGCGGTAGGCGGGGAAAGGGCCGGCTCAGGGGCGGAGAAGCGGCGGAGAAGGCGCGGCTGAGGCGCCGCCTCGCCTCGGGGAGCGGGCAGAGGCACCCCCGGCACAAGGGAGCCCGCACGGAGGGCGAGGGAAAATTCCTCTGCTCCCACACAAAAACGTCAAAACGTCCTGCCCGAAGGGGCGGCCAGCAGGGGAGGCGTGGATCTTATTTAGTCACTGGGAGGGACGTTTCCTGTTTGGAGGAGAAAAAGTTAAAAAGCACCATAAAGCACCTAAATGTAAGTGTCCGCTGGATAACCCTGAGCTGGGGGGGCGGATACATCCCCATCCCCATGCCCATCCCCATGCCCATCCCCAGCATCCCCAGGTAACACCAAGTGCGGCGGTGCCGGAGCCGCCAGAGCCCTCTGGAGAGAGAGAACGGGGAGGACGAGGAGGGAGCACGGAGCTCGGCTGCCAGAACCTGCCCAGAACCAGCCCAGAACCTGCCCAGAACCGCCCCAGAACCTGCCCAGAACTGCCCCAGAACCAGCCCAGGATCTGCCCAGAGGTCTCGTTGTGGCGAGGGAGGGAGGCCAGCCGGGAGCAGGGGGTCTGTCCCTGCTGGGGCAGCGCATCGGGCATCGGCAGTGCACTGAAATCGTGGAATCGTTCAGGCTGGAAAAGACCCGCGGGTTCCTGCCCGGCTGGGCTCGCTCCAGCGCTGTGATGGCCAGCACGCAACAGCTGCCCCGCAGCACACGCATCCCATAAAATAACTCAGCAGACCTCATGCAGCTGGCAAAACATGAGAAGAGACAAGGTAACACTTAAACAGCTGCCTATAAATTAGGGGAAGATAATCAATAATACATATAATATATTAACGGCATTTCTGTGACATGATATGGATAATATACATTAATATATAAATACCTCACAAATAATTCAGAGTGTTTCCATTTCATCAACAATCACTGGCCAATGTATTTACTTTATGGTAAGGATTATACATTTCATTATAAATGGCTTGCTGGGCATGTCAGCAACTTTTACATCTCCATTCACTTTATTATTAATGGTTTCCTGAACAGTAATGGCATAATAATGCACACAATGCAGCATGAATATTTGATGTGGCATCTATAGTCTCCCATTTATCATTTATAACAGGCTACAAAAACATTATAAAACATTTATTACAAATTTATAGATCACTTTATACTAAAAAAAAAGTTGTGTTATAAATACATTATTAATCCTTTATGCCATTTATAGGAATCCCTTGTAATAAGGCCTTAGCATATGTTGCTGCACAACCGTAACAAGAGTGGTGTGGTGAGGAGGAAATACGGCACTGTGAGGCTGCTCCCAGGTCCTGGGTGTATTCTGTGATGGAAAGCAGAAACATCTGCACTCAAAATTAATCAGACTACCAAGGGACCGATCAAAAGAAATGCTGGATTAACTCAAAGTTGGGTTTTTACCCCTCACTTCCCTCAAAAAAGACACTTGCTGGAGCCCTGGAAGATGAGCTGTCCCACATTTCCACAACACCTTTGATAAAATAGTATAATTTACAAAAAGCCTGGGTAACAATGAGCAGCCCTTCCCTTCCTCAGGTATCTTAGGGCTTGGTAAGAAATAAGGAGAGAGTGCTGGGTTTAGGAAATGTGTCTGTGGAGTTTCTGTTCAGCAGTGTGCATCCCCTGCTGCGCTTCCAATCGACATAGTGCAGCTCCGGGAAAGGAGGAGAAGGAAATGAGGTTTGGAAATGGAGTAGTTGCCAGTTGCCAGTCATACAAACAGTGAAAATCAGCTCCTGAGTGCAGCTTTGACACAGCTGTACTTACCCCTTTCAGATTTAATGGCCCAGATGGGGCATGGCCCAGGGAATGAGACTTAGGGGTTTTTTTTAATATATTTAACATGACAATCTGTCTTCTAACAAACCCAGCTCAATGAGTCAATGCAGTCAGTCCTTTCTCATTACCTTGTGCTTTGGGAAGGGGCAGCTGGGGCTGGGCGGCAGGGTACACAGACCCACGGAGTGGAAAGCCAGGCTGGGCTCAGAGCAGCTGTGATTTCCTGTGTGTCACAGGCCACCACGCCTCACCTCCTCCCTCCCTGCACTGAGCCCTGTTTTTCAGGATGGTCAGACCACAAATCCAGGCTTGCAGGCCGCAGAAGAAGAAACTATTAGTTACTGGCTCCAAACTGTGCATCCCAAGAGAGGGTTAGTCTGGAGGTACAGCCCTTGGTACACCAGAAGAATCAGGCCCACATTTTCCACTAAGGTGATTAAAATGACATTGCTGAAGGAGTTTGCTAATACACTAAGGGTATTACTGCTGGCCCAATAATGGCTTTCCAAAGTACAGGCAGCAGAGACTTGTGCAGCCTCTGGAGGAGAGCTTTGGGAGTTTGTAGCTATGATGAGCCTTTAATGCACCAACAGGTAAACTAACACACACTGAGAGAGGAAAGGGCAGGAAGGGAGCAGAGCTGCCTGTGCAGCTGCCTATTACCCACAGCTGCTGTTCTCTGAGGATGTTCCTCAGGGGATGATGCTTACAAATCCTTACTCTGGATTGCACCTCTCCTTTCTACATCTTTTCCTTTGAGAGAGCCTTATAGGTCCTTATCCTGTTTTGCAGACCTTGCCCCTGCTCACCGAGCTTTTCCCAGAGCTGCTGGGTGAGGTTTCCCACCTGTGATACCAGCTGGCTCATGGAGCAAAGTGTGTCCTGCAGCACAGGTCCTGCTCCCCTAGCTCCCTTCCCAAGGTGTGTTTGGAAGCTTGTTGGAGCAGCAATCCACAGATAGAGACTGATTTATTCTTCTCTACTTATAGACACTCTTCGTTCTCTTCCTCAGTCCTTTTCAGTTCTCTTCTTAGATACCAGGCTGCACCAGAGAAAATGCTGGTGCTTCCTGACAGTTGCTATGACTATGACTAGTGGTGATTACTCTGCCATCACTTCTTAAATTTATCCTGGTTCCCATATGCAGCAACCAATGAATTTTACCAGTAGTGGAGAAAAAACTTAAATCTCTGACTAGGCCACCCTAAAGCCCAAAAAAGCCCAACCAACATTTGTCACCTTGAAGACTCAAGGGGAGGAAGGGCCAATTCCTTGTATCAGGAAATGTGGGGCCTCAAGAAGCTGAGAATCAAGTGATGCATTTTTTTTTCTCATAAGAGAGCATAACATCACAGAAAAAAATCACATCTTTTAACTATTGTGAGAAATGAGCTGATCAAATTGAGCTACTTCATAATTTTGCCTCAGGCTGTGTGCAGGGCTGTTCACTCCCAACAATAGGAAGTGTGTGTCGTAGCCAAGAGCTCTCATACATCCCCGTGCCAATGGCTTGAATTAAATTGAGGGATTTAAAAAAGAAGGAAAAAGCATTTGTCTCATCAGTAACATGCCTCATCAGCTCTTCCTTCCCAGAAGGCAGCCAGGCTGACTCCACAGAGACAAAAAGGCCCCAAACAGGGAAAAGAAAGCCCCAGCAATTTCACAGCTACTCACACAGAAATGCTTCCACATGATACCTGCCTCCCCTCAGAGTCTGACTAGCTTGACCTGTAAAAGTGGCAGAATAAAAAACTTATTATGAAATTCAAGTCTGAACAAGAATTTCCACTTCTTCCATTCTTCCAAGAAGATGAAAGAGAAATGTGAAGTTACAGGAAAAGGCACTTTGGTAAATCTCTCTGCAACACATCCCCCCAAGATGCCCATAAATGGTAAACCCATTATCCTAAAATCTCAAAGGACCAAAACCAGTGAGCATGAGAAAAAAGAGTGTCCTATCACCTAGGTATAATACAATCTTACATCAAAACAGAAAGAAGTCTCTCTCCCTTGTCCCTCCTACCCACCAGCCAGATGTCCTGCTGGCTTTTCTGTCCCCCAATGCAGTGAAATGAGGGACAGGCTAGAGGGTGATTTCAGAAAGTTGTTTCCAGGCAACAAAGATAAGAGATTACTCACATCCTGCATCCTACACACCAGGTGATGGGAAAAATGAAAAGGGCATAAACAGCATCTTAGTTGGTCACCAGGGAGCTGAAAGGAGCACTCCAAGAGGGTTGGGGGTGGTATTTATTTCATAAGGTGATCTCCCCTTGTCTGACAAGGAGGGGAAACAGATGAAGGTGATCCCCAGTCTTTGCACTGTCATTGCAGAGCATTCTCTCTGGTCTTCCAGGAGCTGCAAACATCCCCATTCTTATCAGAAAGCGAAAGCAAAGGTGTGTTTTGCAGACCAAAACCTTTTTGGATCATGCAACTGGGTGAAGTGACCCCAGGTTTATCAGGGCCCCACCATGGGAGGAGAACACACCCTGGAGCAGGAACTGGCTTGGGCACTTTGAAATGCTGAGTCTTATCAGTAAAGCAGAATTTAAAGCCTGTAAAACCAATAAAATTTGTTAGTGATTAACAGTGTGAATGTGCTGAAGCAAAAAAGCACTTTATGTTTTCCAAGCCCATTGTAGACATGAGTAAGGGAAGTTTCCTTTTCCCAGTAGTGAGGGTAAGTGAGGTCTTGTTCCTGTTTCAAGGAACACAAAACACTTGCTCATCATTCAGCTTATTCCTGAACCCTGAAATCCAGCTGGAACCTCAACTGGAGAAGCCAGCTCTTACCTCAGGTTACGAACTTCATAGGAATAAAATCCTTGAAACAGAGCAACTCTAAAGGCCAGAACTTTCAACTTCTGCACTGAATTGACAGAAAAACAACAAATTGCCTTGTTTTCACCCAGACCAAACCTGAAGCACTATGTGCTTTATTAGGGAGAGAAGAGGGACTCCCCTAGAACATCTGTGACAGTATAAAATTGTGACTCTCCAGTCCTGGCCACCCTGTGCCCCTGTGCTGGTGCCTTGGTGGGTGCAGAACCAGGGGGTGGCCTAGTGTAGGGCACTACAAGCTCTGCAAGAGAACTCATGATAGATGTGTTTTGGGATTCCCCAAAAGGGCTGAGCACCCTTAGAGGTCTCACTCCTCTCCAAAGATACTCACAATAAAACCATATGCATCACTTTTGATTTTGAATATCATCATTGGTTTAAAAAAATAAAAGAGAGAGAGAAAGGGAGGTAATTTTATTACTCTTATGGTATGTTTTCCATTATTTGCATAATTGCTTAATGCTAATAAGACAATTAGCAATTCTTACAGCTTAATAATTACCCAGCAATGACTGGGCTACTGCATCTTAATTAATTTTTTAATTGTTGCTGGGGGTCTTGACATTTTTTGGCAGTATCTTCTTGTGTTAGAGATGGTGTTCCTGCAAACAGGCTGATACCAAAACACCACTAGCAACACAGGACAGGCAGATATGTTGTTACAGAGGTCTTCTGATTTTAAAATGATGGGAAATTTCAATCTCTATATTCTGCTACTTTAGGGCCAAATTATCTAAATACAACAACAGGCAACACAGAGAACAGTCCACCTCAGGCAAATGCTACCCCTAGAGCAGCCAGGCTACTTGGATGGCATGGGGCTTGCTTTGACAAGTTAACAAAAAGTCTTACCTGAAGTTAACAAAAGTCTTACCATTTTTAGCTTTTAGCAAACCATTCCTCGAGTTAAGTGTGAACTGTACTGTCCTGAACTGTGGTATGGCCAGAAGGAAGTTAATTGAGGGCAGGCAGGGCCAGGATTGCATTTGTCACTGATGGAGGTCACAGATGAGGTGGAAGTGGATGGCAGGGCCCCAGGGAGCACTCCTGGCAACAGGCTCCACTCACAGACACCAGGTAGAAGGAGAGTTTTCCTCTCCTTTTTTGTTTTGCACAAGACTTCTTGCCTGCTGCTCCTTGCAAGGTGAGGCTTCTCTTTACCCTTTCTCATTTCACATGGCTGGCACAACATCAGCCTTTAGCCATGAAATCACAGTTGGTGCTTGTTACCTGCACACCTCTCCCTGTGCTTCTGCTGTTGGCACAGCAGGCTGGGCAGATTTTCCTCTGAGCTCAGTGGTGGGGTTTCTCCAGCTCCCCAATGCCAAGCACATCCCAGAGGCAGCAGCCACTGAGGCAGGAAGAGGCAGGCACCTCCCTGCTTAGTCACACCCTGCTCATGACCATATTTACATGCTGCTCCAGGATACCCCTCACAGTTCCTGGGATGCACGACCTTGCCCAGAGCTGTGCCAAAAAGCCATAAACCTCCAGGACATTGGCACATGTGAGGGGCCACAATTCCAGCCACACAGGGCCTGGCAGGTGCGTGGCATGGCCGGCTTAGAGATGCCCACTTGTGCCCAGCCAAGCAGTAGAGGCCCATCATGTGCATGCTGGACAAGAGCCAGCCTTGCCCTGAGCTGGGTGCAGCCACAGGATGAGAAACAAACCTCTGGCCAGTTTTCTCTTCCCCATCAGGCCTCCCCCTACAGCTGGCAAGGAATTCCCAGTGTATCTGAGAAGACAAAAAGCCTCCCCACGAGCCAGTGTTAAACACATTCCCCAGCCCGACACCAGCTCTGGCACCCCAGTTCTCTTTAGAAAGTTCTTGACTACAGGAGATGATGGTAAAAAAGTGTCTAAACGAGCATTTTGCACCAGTTTGGGATGTGCTGCCTGTAAGGCAGATGAGAGCAGTGACTTGCACTGGGTAAGTCATGGAGCCCCATGGGCTTGGCCAGGCAAGACTACAAACCTCCTCACCACTCCTCTTCTGATCAAGGCACCAGCTCTTGAAGACACAGAAGATGGCCCCAGCCCCAGGAGGAGCCTGGGATGAGCTGTGAAGGGTGACACTGTCAGCTCAGCCAGGATGGGAGGAGAGGAGGTGCTCAGCCAGGCAGAGATGGAAATTACAGAGCACAGATTACAGGCAGGCAAGTGTCAGGGCATCAGTACCACTGTCACCAACCATTTGAGAGCTGTCACAGCTGCCTTCCCAGACAGCAGGGATGGGGCCCTGCCCTGAGCTGTCTCCACCCAGCCAGGCACCCTCTGACAGCACTGTTTTCAGCACTGATCTGCTTTTGATGTGCTTCAAGCCAAGGCAACCTGCTTAGCTCCACTGGGTCCAAGCAGAGGATGGCAGCAGAGAAAATGCATTGTGGGAACCTTCAACACAGCAAACAGGAGAGATCAACAAATCACAGATGATGATTTTTGTCCTGGGAGATCTATGGGAAGTCTCAGTTCTGCAGAGTAACTTCCACTCACATCATCTCCATTTGACTTCATTTCCTGATTTCCCAAAAGGAGATTGCTGCTAAAGAGATGCTCCTTCCACCTTCCCAGACACATCTCTTTCCACACAGCTCTGCAAAGCCTGTCTGCTCTGGACTAGGGGGTCCTGAAGTAGTTCTGCCAACATCCAAGCGTGCCCTGCTCCTGTGACCCAGGCATCCTGGAGCAGGTCTCCTCACCACAGGCATTGCAAAACAGACACAGGACAATTTGGGACCAACCACATTGTTTGGTTTTGCCTGTAAATTTTTCTAGTTGCAGGCCCAGAGTGGAATTTCTGGAAAGCCCCAGCTGCAGAGAGGATCTTTACCAAAGCACCACTATAGTGTTTGACTCACTGTCCTTGCACAATAACAGTCTTGAGACATCTTCCTTGCTCCTTGACTCAAAGTCCTTAAAGCCCTTTTCCAGGAAGTCCCACAAGTTCCCAGCTGCTCTAGGCTCACAGCAGCACCAACAGAACTGCCTCCCTGCTCTGACAAACTGAGCAGTGTCTTAATGATGTGTGATAAGGGACTAAGGTAAGGGTTCCCAGTGAGATTACTGGCTCCCCTTGGACAGGCATTAATCCTGCTGTCACTGAGCCCCTCAGGAAACCCATTCCACTGACTTGATCTCCTTCAGCTGTTCCTCCACATAATTTATATGGAGCTAATTGCCACAGTAGTGGCTCCGGATGCAAAGCAGATGCTGCTGAGGAAAAGAGCATGTTGCATCCATAACTGATGGCTCTAATCTCTATTTAAAGACAAGGCTACTTGGAGTTGATGGGAGGTTCAGTTCTCCCCCTTTTCTTCTCCATTTCTTTGCAAAGCCAGCTGGACATTCACTAAAGTGCTCAGCTGTGGTATTCCTCATGTGCAAGAACAGCCAATATTTCCCCACCCAGCCACCTATGAGGTCACAACAGTCCCTGCCACCAGCAAGGAGATATAGATAAAATTCCTCCAGGATGTTTGTCATCACCATAGTACAGTGTTTCTCTACTAACAAGTGGAACACCAGAGGAACAGAGACAAATGACATGAGAACAAACTGGTGATTAGAATTAAGTGAGGCTGGAGAACAAGCACACGGAGCAGTAATTTCTCTGGAGCAGGGGAAAGGAAAATTTCCTGTCCTCAAATGACAGCTGGCAAATAAACTATCACCCCTATCAGCAGGCAAGGACCAGAGAGCAGTGGTCAGAACAGTCACAGAGAGGAACTGGCAGATCCCAACGAGGAAACCCGGCTGCTGGTTCAAAGCCTCCACTGTGACAGTGGCCAGCTGCTGGGATGTTTGTAGATATACCAAGAAGTTTGTTTTATTTGTTTTTAAACAAAAGTTTTCCAAGGAACCTCTTAAAAGTTGTCCTGTCAGCAGTTGGTACTGACCCAACTCATCCATGGTACCTCACTGACCCTTCCAAATCTGCTCCATTTCTTGCATATCCTGCAAAAGGCCTAGACAGCCCTGTGAGCACTTGGCCATGGAGACAGGTCTTCCAGAGATGCTTTGTCTAGAGTAACAAGAGACTGAAGAACAGGGTGAGAGGGATGTCAAGCTACGCCCAAAGAAGCAGAGAAAGGCACAATAGAAACAAAGAGAATTTTAATTATAAAATAAAAAAACACCCACCCCCAGAAACCAAAGTGGTCTCTCCCCCTGCACAAATCTGCATGTTCTCTCCAACACAGAGAGTGCAGATACTTCAATTAAGGGCCATCACTCACTCCCTTCTGCTCTCCCAGCAGCTCTGCCTTCTTGGAGAGACAAAAAACCCCAAACAGCAAACCAACAGCCACTGCCCCAAGACCCCAAGAAGGAAGTGGTCCCTGTTTGGCACAATGTTTAGGAGATTTTTCTCCCACAATAATGGCATCTTAGCCAGCAAGATTGATCCTTGCCCCTTTCTGATCTTCAGTCAGCACCTTCTTCTTTTCCAGCAGAGTCTGGCCTGCCACATCACCTCTTTGATCCTCCAGCACATGGGTTGCAATACACTGTTCTTCTTACAGTGTAATGCAGTTGTAATGCAGCTGATGAATCCATTTTAACAATTCCTCTGGAAGTGGGACTACCAGAACCACATGTTCATATCATGGCTTCCATGTGCAGAATCTTCAAGGCCTCTGAGATCTGAGAGCTGGTGTCGATCTGGCCGTACATGCCCACCAGGAAGGCCCTGTGCAGCAGCACTGCTGCGTGCTCTGGGAAAGGGAAAGGGAAAGGCAGAGTGAGGACTGGCCCCAGGGCTCCATGTGCAAGAGCAATCCACCAGCAACCACTGGGTGAGCATTTGCAGCTGTATGAGAAATCTCCCCTTCCATAAGAACTTGGCACAATCTCCCCTCTAACAGCTCTGTGGCTTTGTGATCATGTGAGAGATCACAACTCAGAGGAAACCATAAGGGAGCAAATCTGCTTCAAGGAAGCCCCCCTTGTCTCTATAACAAATCCCCCTTGTGAAGCTCAGTCCAAAGCTACTATTGGCATTGACAGCCTGGTCTAAGCAACAGCAATCCATGGCAACTTCCCAGGGGAGCACAGGACCCCAGCTTTGACCCTTGTGAGGCCAAGCATGCCCCAAAGGTGGCTGATCTCCAGGTACCTTGGCAAAGGAGCGTGTATTCAGGCAGGTTCCTCAGTGCTGTCTGCACCACCTCGAAGTCTCGGCTGCCGAGGCAGTACATATAGGTGGGCAGGAAATCTGCAGCAATGCTGGGAGTGAAACATGACAGGGTCAGTACAGCCCCAGATCAGCCAGCACAGCCTCAGTTCCAGTGGTGCTCACCTGGGGTTGTTCTGGATGGAGCGCAAAGCCAGGCTGAAGGCCAGGTTTCGGCAGGAATCCTCTGATGAACTCATCAGCTTCTGCAGGTTTGTCTGAAAGATGGACAAATGTGGATCACAGGGCCATTCAGGGAGCACAAACTCCTCAGACTGGCATTACTCCCCCTCCATGCCAATCCAGCCCAACACAAATCTAGCAGGTACCGGCTGACCCCAGAAATCCCTCTTTGTAAGACAGATTATCCTGTTTTGAATACTTTAAAGTACCCTTCTGTAATCTTATTTCATGTGGGACAGCTGAGTTTTCCCTAGTTTCCAGCTTATTCAACAGAGCTGTTCTGTTCTCTCCTTGCCCTGGGAAGAGAACAGAAGTTTAATTCTTCCTCTGGCATACAGTAGATGATAGTTGAGGCAGTATGCAATGGAGGGAAATTCTGTCTGCCCTCAGCAGGGCTAACTGAGGACACTTTTCTCCTAAGGTGTTGCAACACCCAAAAAGCAGAGGAAGGATAGTGCTTAAGCTGGGTGTGCAACAGACTCTGGTGAAAAGAATCCCTTCCAGTGGCAGTTTGAGACACCAATACTCACAGCAAAAAAGGCAAGAATTTCTGGCCTCCGTCTGGACATTTCATCGATGTCTGTCAGCACCTCCAGGATGTCTGGGAGAAGACACAGGTTGAAAAGGTGACTGAAATTCACTGATCCAGCAAAGAATCTTTTCTTTTTCCACACAAAACAAATCTCCCAAGCCATCAAGTTTTCCCACTTGCACACAGAGGTAGTGTAATAAAGGCAGTTCTTCATAAAGGAGGAGACCAGGGATGTGCCAGATCAACACATCCCAACCTGCCCAGGCAAAGGAAGGAATGCAATGGGGTGAGAGGTTTCAGTTTCAGAACACCTTCTTCTGTAACTAAAGACCTTCAGAGTGTCTCTTTAAAACACAGGGTACAGGCAGGACTTTTTCATCCTATTCTACGTTGGAAGGAAAACTGTAACAACTTAGGTTTGAGCACAGGACACCTGTAATTTCAGAAGACCTTTGGAGATTATTGTTCCCATATGCCAGATTAACATGGTTTTCTTCCATGAAGGCCATTTGGGGATTTCCAGCAAATCCTGCTTCTCATCAGTTTGGTATTTCATTCCTATCAGCACTTCAGACTGGCTAGAACTGCAGCACTCCTTGATTTACTCATACCATCTCCCAAAATGCTTAAAGATCCTTGAAGAGCCTCAAAGGGGCCATCAAATGGTCCACAAGGGCGAATCTCAAATGGCCTAGAAGGGCCACTGAAGTACTGCTGAGCTAAGTGATAACAGAATCATAGGAAGCCTTTGTTACAGAATCACAGGAGGCTATGGACAAGTTAACCCAAAAATGGAACAACATCCTAACTGCTGGTGACTTCCAAACACAAGACTGAAACAGGAAACCAGGCTGCTGCTGACAGATAAGTAACTAGGCTGACAAATGTCTGCATTTGCCCAGTGTCTTTGCACAGCAGGTCCTCACTCACCCTCCACAGTCTGGCCTCTGGAGAGCCTCTTCATATACGGAGCCATTTCAGCCGGCGTGAGGGGAGTGAAGAGGGACACGCTGACCAGGGGGAGAGAGCCAGCAGCTGCTTCATCTGGGGGAAGAGAGACAGAGCAGGGCACTCCTGACAGCCTGTGGACTGGCCAGTATTCCCCACCAGTGCAGTGGTGTATCATGAGCCACCAGCAATGCTGAGATACAATTGTCTCACACTGTCTCTCATCTCACTGCACCTCCTGTAACCCCCTCAGCTGACACTGAGGAGGAAGCTTTGCAATCTCTTTTAATACTGAATAATTTTCCCATGCAAGCTGTGGAAGCTGTAAACAGTGGAAGAATGGATGTACCCTTAGAGTCCCCCCAACAGGTCAATCCTTAAGTGTGGATTAAAGGGACAAAATCCATGACCAGGAAACTCACCCTTGTTAAGAGCTGTTCTGCTCCAGTAGTGATATCACTGGCAGGAAAACAAATTAACCCATCCCAAATACTGGTTCCCAACTGCTGAGCATACAAGTGCCATTCTCCACTCTAAACACACTGAGCTGTTACGAGAACAAGCACAGTATGCACCCCACAAAAACACCTATTCTCCAAAACAGAATGCAGGTTCACCAGCTGGAATAACTCTTCTCCCACCCAGACTCACCATCCTTCTCTTCATCAGAGCCCCTGTCCAAGATGCCACTCTTACTAGGCAGACTCAGCCCAGCCAGGAGGGACTTCAGCATTGCTAGGTCACTGTTGTCTGATGACAGGTCACTGGGAAAAAAGAGGTGGTGTGTTTGGCTTTCAATAGCAATAAGGGCATGAGCACAGATATGTACACTGAAACAAAGAGCTTCTCAGAAGCAGAAACAAGATTTTTCCTTTCTTCATAACTGGAACTCAAATGCATTTCCCCCACATATCTGTAGGTGGGACCCTGCAGCCACTGTTCTGGGGAAAGACTCTCCAGCTGCCTCTCTGGAAAGGTTGCAGGGCACTATAATACCTCAATATAACATTTAGGCCATTATGTGAGTTAAAGTCATTATGTGACTTCCTTGGGCTCAGTTTTCACCTATAAAGAAGAGATACGCTGCTCATTTCAGTGGAGACTTAAGAGAGCCAAGGGTAAAAAAGTGCCATATTAGCAGCTACTCTGTCACATCCTCTTGCTGTCTTCTGTCTGATTAGCTCCTGGCAATCTGTGCATGGGCTAACAGGCATAAGGAAGCTTACTGGAGTGGATCCGAGTGCTTCTGCAAGAAGGAGACAGCTGCCTGGGCATTGCATGTGATGTACTTGTGGATAAACTGCACAAACTTGCTGATGAAGGCAGCCAGGTGCCGTGAGGATTTTCTGTAGTTCTGGGAAAGGATCAAGAAGGTGAGAGTTAACCAAAAAATAGCAGCAATGCACTGCCCCATCCTGCACCTCTGGGTACCAGGGAGCAGTTTCTTGATCTCCCACCTCCTCTTCAAGCTCTCCAAGGCACCTAATGCACTTTTTTGTTCTTAGGCATTTGGGAAGGCTTTCCCTTCAAATGAGAAGCACCAAGGTTGGCCCTGTGTTAAACGAGCTTCCCCATCTAGTGGCCAGCAGCCGGCACAGGGAGGGAAGCAGGGATTTTCCTATTTCCTACCAGCAGCAGCCGGATGAAGGACAGGAGACAGTCCCAGAGTGCCGCCTGGTGCTCGTTCTGGAAGACCTGCGGCTGGAGCAGCTCCAGGATCCCCAGGACATGGATGAAGAAAGTCAAGTGGTTCTGCTGCCTGAATTCCTGGAAATTGAGGTGAACGCGGCCGTGCAGCAGTGCTGCAATCATTGGCAAGTGCCTGAAACACCAAACAAGAAAATCTAGGCCTAGATCTTTCAAAGGTACATGTTACCTCAGTTCCTGGAAGGCAAAATCCCTTATTCTCTCTCAGAGTTCTTGTCTTGATCCCTGTATAGATAGACTCAGCATGCCCCATTTCCCACCCATACTCTGTTTCCTAGTCTCCAATTCCAAGATTACTTCCTGACAGACACAAGGTGTTGCCTCACTGTAAAAGATGTAACTTTGCTGCCTTTTCTCCTGACTTTTGTACATGAAGGTGAATTCTCTCACCACCACTGTGATTGCTGCAAGTTTGTTCCCTTTCTAGGACAAGGGTGGATGCTTTCCAATAAGCCCCAGCCACACACAGGAAGACAGAGGTACCTAAGGAGGAGGATGGGATGAGCCACAGCCAGCTTCCTGCAGGCCATATTGGCATCCCACACACGGCTTTCGGATGACTTGGAGTCACTGGTGTCTGCGAGGAGGTTAATGAATCTGTGAACCAGGGCATCAAGCTGGAAGAAAAATAATGAGCAAACTGTTAAGAAGTTTAATGTACAAACCAGCCCCTGGCTTTCCAGCAGTGTTTCCCAATTCCTTTCCAGCTACACAGGGAGGTTAACAGAAATTATTTTCAGGTAGAATCTGTAAGCAGATGCAGTGTTCCAGCTGGCATGGGATCTGAAGTCCACAGTCCCTGCAGACATCAAAGCAGGATCAGATGTCTGCATACTTTTGTCTTACAGAAGCCTTTGGCACACAGAAGCTTGTGTAGCTTATATTATTTTATAGAAGGACACTGAAAATAAACTACACCAGAACTCTCTTCTCTGGAGAGTGCAGGCAGCGACGGGGTAACAGAAAAGCAAAATAAAGAAACCAAAGTCACCCAGGAAGCTTTTTCCAGCCCTCACCTTCTAAACTGGGCATCAAGGTAGCATCCATTCTGCATACACAACTGAAAAGGGGCCTTCCTATGCCTCTAACTTTACCTTGCAAGTGCTGCTGTCTCTGGCTCCTTCACTGGTAAGAAGCATCTCAGGCATAGGGACCAGGAGCTCCGGTAGTTGCAGGTATATCTGCAGCAGAAGGTCCTGGCAGCATTTCCCCACAGAGCTAAAGGAAAAAGGGAGAGGTCAGCCACTGGATACTACATTAGTTCAACCAGCAAACACCCCAGACCCATCAGATTAGTAACAGCTTTCCTGCATGTGGCAAACAGAGCATGTGAAAACACAGACATCACTAATCTCAACCAGTGTTTTTTAACCAGTGTTTTTTAAGTCTTTGCTTCTTTTGAACAACTCAAACCATCCACTTTCTATAGAAATCCATCCACAGTCTATGGGGATCCATCACGAGGCCATCTGGAGTTAGAAAAGTGCAGTTCAAAGGGCATAGGAGAGAGAAGAAAGCTCTGCTTACATCTCCAGTGCAGAGTTCCTGCATGTGGTACTCACAGTCAGCCCCATCCCAATTGGAAAATAAGCCAGAACCACAACTATTCAGACTAACCAGCATGTTCTCTACACACCTGAAACCCCTGGAGATCCCTGGCATAGTCTGTACTGGGAGGCAGCAGAAAGCAACAGTTACTTAGAATCTTTCCCAATATCATCATAAGCAAGGTTGGAATTAGGTCAGTTCCTTTCACTGCCACAAAAACATCATCTTCCTGTTCTTTCCACAATCTTAAAATAGCTGTTAGGAAACAATTTGGTCTCCATTCAGCTTTGAAAGCAAGTCAGAAGCAGGATGTATTACAAGCAGTGACTCAAGGGATGAGTAGACAAGAAATCCCACGTTAGGAACTAGTAATTAAAAGAAACCTTAACTGCCTTAAAGAACAAAAGAAAAAAAACGTAAGCATGTCAAGAATTTCATTCTGAAGTCCTAAAAGCAAGAAGGTCTTGCTGACTTCTGAAGTCAGCTTCCTGGGCTCAGTACCACTTAAAACCACTTGTTATTTCCCCAGACCTCAGGAAGGATAGTGTGCATTTTCATACAGGCTCTGGAACATGACATTCTTAATGAAGACATACTGGCAAGTCTCATCATTACCTGCCTGCCTGTGCCCAAGAACTACAATTCCAGCAGACAATGCTCCTCATTTGGACCCTCACCTGCTTCCCCACTGCTGGATGCAGTTGGTCAAATATTCTGTTACTTTTTTGATGTTCTCAAGGTCTCCATGAGAACAACTGAGCAACAACGGCAGTCGGGACTGGATGAGTGTGCAGGAGGCCTCGTCAGTGTTCTGGTATCTGGTCTCTGCTTCAGCCAGGATCAGCTCCACCATGCTGATCAGTTCTGATGCCTTCAGGTGGAGCACAAATTCCTCACGGCGCTTCTGCAGTGCAAGAGAACACCCCAAATTATTCCACACCAAATCCCAAGACCCTTAGTTCCTTCTAGTCACTTTCCCCAACTGGAATAGAACGTCTTAGAACGAGACTTAAGAACGGCCTCGTATCTAGAGCCCTGAAAGAATCACAGCCCCAAATAAAATCTCTTTACCCCTCCTCTACTTCTTCATTTACTTCCATCTCAGCATGTGTGATGGGTCAGAAGGCATAATTCAGTCACCAAACCAAAGAAATTCTGTGGACAAGAGACACCGCCTCCTTTTTTTGGTAAAATGGCAATTATCCCATGCTGAGTTTTAGCTTGCTTGCCACTCTCTTGTGCCTTTACCAGATATTGTGGCAACTGCTGCAGGGGAAATGCCAAGTGGGCAAACTTTATGTGTTCCTATCAGCTTTCTGGACTCTAAACTGTCACTGTAATATGTAACAGCAGAGCAGCTAAATAATCAGCTGAGGTACAGGCAGCAAACTTGGCACACTGCATCTGAATCACTCCAGCCACCTCTTGGCCACGGAAAAATCAGGCACTGTGAAAACATTGCCTCTCACTCCATCCAGATAGGGATCTTGGAAGAACTGAACCAGTACCTGAGGAGTTCTCTGGTCCCTTCCCTGCCAGATCCGAGGAATGTGAATACAGGCCCACAAGAAATCCAAGGATGCAGTTGGGTCAAACCTGCCAGAAGACAAAAGAAGATAGATTTGCAATTAGAGTCAACACAACCCTCAGGCAGCACACAAACACATGGAAGCATCACTAAACATGATGAGTGCTGTAAAGAAAGAAACATCTGCAAATGTAAAAATAGGACCTATTAAGTCCCAAGAAGGGGGTTGGTTCTGTTCCCAGATTATGACTAAATAGTTGTTGCAATAAGCACAGCACAGGGTACAGAACAGAACAAATGGCATTTAGCAAGTGTGGGGGCTACATGGAGCCTTACACCAAGGCCAGGAGTTGGTCATCAACACAAAGAGTTGGTAAAATCAGACCAATGACCTTACTGTCCCTATCACAGCAGTTACCTTGAACTGAGAAAATAATTTAATTTTGAGCAAGAAATTAAGAATAAAATAATAAATTGAAATACTACCAGTTTTAGAAGTATTGCTGTTATTAGGTTTTAGTATTTCCTGGTCCATAACTGTAACAATACTACTACACTGGAACTTCAGTATTTGAAAGCTGTATACAGAAGCTCAGAGCTAGGACTGCTGCAGAGATCAAAACTGGGAGGCTGATGTAATGGAAGGGTTAGAGAAAGACTGGAAATGGAGTTTAGTACAATCAAAATATCCATCAGAGCCTACCCTGGTACAAAGACAGCCCTCAGTTTGCTATCCAAGCCGTGCTGCAAACCCTGTGTTCATGAAGACTACCAACAAGGGCAATGCAAGATGGATTACCCACAATTAGCACTTCCTGTTTAGAACACAGCCAAATCCTTATGTGCTGCTTCCATCAAACAGTAGGTAATATTTATATCAAGGTACACAAATCAGCAGGACTGAAATCTGCATTCTTCTCACAAAGTCTATTTTTGGCTGACTTACATCTTCTGGCAGGTCTTGAACATGGCAGGTCTTGTTCTCTCTCAGACAGAGTTGCCCAACTCAATCCCTTGGCTAGGCCAAACAAGACTCACCTTTGCTCCCTGTTCCTGCCAAGTAGAAGCCTGATGCACTGGTGCAGTGTGGTCCAGCTGGACTGGTGAGTCAGAAGAGCCAAGAGGTAGGGGCGGAAGGAAGGCACCTGGGACCCTGCCTGGAAGCACCGAGAGAGGAAGAGATGTAATGAACAGGTCCTGGCAGCAAGGTGGCTGTAGGAGATGCCATGTGTATTGCAGAAGGATGACAACCCAGGAGGGCAGACAGCACAGACAGCATGAGGATTTAGGGCAGCACTTTCTGAGAGAACATGGCATCAGATGTGAAATTCAGTTTCAGCCTTAACTTTGGCATGGCACTTTGGGCAAGCTATTGATCTGTCTGCAAAAATACCAATGAAAACACAGCTGGTTGGGTTGTTATGGGACCGTGCTGTGTCTGTAAAGCACTTTGAAGTCCTTAAAAAAACATAACTGAGGAAATATAAAGATAACAGGAAACATAAGTCCTGCACTGAGAAATGTGAGCCTTGCACAGAACTGTCCTCCTAGTCAGTACTGCTTTGGAACTCATACAGTAGCCTGTGGCAGAACATAAAACTAGCCCTTGCCCTGTTTCCAAGTGCAGGTCAGTACCCCAGAAAGTTGTTTCAGCACAGCAGTCCCTCTGCCCAACAACTCTTACTTTGTTCCAGGAGAACAGTAGCTTCTGCTGTAGATCAGGGCAGCTGCTGATGACCTCTGGGTCCAACATCTCCAGCCAGTCATTGAGAAGGCCAGAGGCAGGCCCTGGCCAAGCTGATTCAGCACTGTGGACAAAGCAAAGCCAGTGTCACTGGTGATACTATGCACCCAGACCTACCTGTGAATTCCCATCATTGCCTTGGCTCACCTGCAACTCTCCACCTCCTTCTTTACTGGGGTTTCTTCTTTGTCCTGGAGCAACAAGGAGCACACCACAGCAATTGGCTTCATGGCAGGACACCTGGTCTCAACTGTAGCTGAGAAGAGGACAGTCAGGAGCTCCTCCAGGTACGGAGAGTGGGTTTCAATCAGACCTTGAAGGACTAGCAGAGGGAGAAAGATGCCATTCATTAGCTCTAGGATGTGGTGAAAGGTATGGAACCTTGCAAGTATTATTCCTGATAGCCAGGCTCAGTGAGGAAGAGGGAAGCTATTTTTATCTGGGATAGTAGGCTTCCATTTCTTTTTGTTAGTGGAAACCAACAGTTTGCTCAGAGACTTAATCTGAGCCTCAGATCACAGTTTAAAAACCCACATACAGTGGGGGAAAGGAGGTGATACAAGACAGAGCCAAGCTTAGATCAGTTCACATTTTCTGATCCAGGGAGAAGGCAGATTCCCACAGCCTGCACACTAGGCACTGCCTTGCTCGGCTGGAAGTTCAAGCTGCTGCTACGAAGGAGAGCAGAAGGACATCCATACCTTTGCTGATGAGCTCTGGCTCCACATTACACTTCTCTCCTGATTTCAGGGTTGCAATGACGGCACAGACTGTGGAGCTGACCAAGTCCGGGTCACGACGGAAAGAAAGAGCTTCTGTGAGGTGCAAGAAGCCACCTCGAACTGTAACAAAATCACAGCACTGGCATCACAGGGACAAGCCAGCCCCCACAACAGACTTCCCTCCTACAGATTCCCTATGTGGCACCAGGGCACAATTACTCAAACATACAAATATACATTCTACTGCCATTTATGGCCACCAGAACCCTTGACAGCTCTCCTGCATGTTACAGGGACATGTGGCTAAGAAGCTCTGTAACCACAAACCCATTTCCATGCCCAAGCTCTTGGTTAGACTCCTGCTCTCAAGGGATGGCAGATGATAAACTCTACAAGTCATGATGTGACCTGGTTCCAGAAGCATTCCTGCATGCTCACCTACTATAACTATAGCTCACACAGAATTCCTGGCCTGAGAAATTCTAAGTTTTCCCTGAGAGATCTGCTGTGCTTGGTGAGATGCTACCAGGTGTCTACTGCAAGCCCCCAGAGCTAAGGCACTTGTTCAGAGCCTCAAAGAGTTCCTGCAGCACAATGTGCTACTTTTGTAACTCCTTATGACACCTGTCTAAAAGGCTGCCCATGACACTTCCTGCTCCAGGTGCAGTTTTGTTTGTCTCTTTCTTGTCCCACTTTGTCCCCTCTGAGTCCCATAAGCTGCCCAGTGCCAGTACCGTCACTGATCCTGTGCCTTGAGGAGTATTGCACAGCAAAGGCCTTCAGCTGAGCTCGCAGGGGACCATCTTCCACGGCGGGGTTCTCCAGCCACTGCAGCATCTGCATCAGCACTTTGAAGAAGAGCGAGGAGAAGGCAGTGTCCTGTGGCATGGAGCGCTGGGAAGAAATTCTTTACAGTGAGGGTGGTGAGGCACTGGCAGAGGTTGTCCAGAGGTTCTGGACTCCCCATCCCTGGAATTGTTCAAAGCCAGGTAGGGTGGGCTTGGAGCAACCTGGTCTAGTGAAAGGTGTCCCTGACCATGGCAGGGGAATCTTTAGGTGATCTTTAAGGTCCCTTCCAACCCAAACCTTTTTATGACTCTATGAATTAGACCTCAGCTCTCAAGCTGTCTGCAAGTGCCCTGGCTTGCAAGACACATCCAATGCTACAGAACAGCACAGACTACAGATCCCAAAACCAGCAGAGACCTACAGCTGTAAATCCAAAAAACGTTACCAGGCTGGGTAAGGTGCACTAACTCTGTAGGTAATCTCAGCAGTGCCAGGCTAATGCAGCCAGCTGCATCCAGATGCCCATGACCAGGCAACCTGAGCTAAGCATTACAGAATGTGCACACAGCAGAGCAGATGCCCTGCAGATTTCCCATTTCTCCCTCACCCCTCTTTATGAAATGCTCCCAAACAGATGTCCCGTTTCTCCCTCACCCCTCTTTCTGAAATGCTCCCCAAGGCACTCACGTGGTACTGGTAGAGCTGGCGCATGAGCGGGCAGGAGATGAAGTGGTGGCGGTGCATGGCCATGACCAGGGCGCCGCTGTGCGCAGAGTTGAGCAGCGCAGCCACAGCCTGCAGCAGCCGCGCCGCGATCCCGCTGGCCGTCACCCCACTGGTTGTCACCCCGCTGGCCGTCACCCCGCTGGCCGTCACCCCGCTGGTTGTCACCCCGCTGGCCGTCACCCCACTGGCTGTCACCCCGCTGGCCGTCACCCCGCTGGCTGTCACCCCGCTGGCTGTCACCCCGCTGGCCGTGACCCCGCCGGCCGTGACCCCGCTGGCTGTCACCCCGCTGGCTGTCACCCCGCTGGCCGTGACCCCGCCGGCCGTGACCCCGCTGGCTGTCACCCCGCTGGCTGTCACCCCGCCGGCCGTCACCCCGCTCTCCGGTGCGGCCCCTTGGCGGATGTGGGCCAGCTCCTGCCCCAGCAACTGCTGCAGTGCCAGGGCNCCCGCTGGCCGTCACCCCGCTGGCTGTCACCCCGCTGGCTGTCACCCCGCTGGCCGTGACCCCGCCGGCCGTGACCCCGCTGGCTGTCACCCCGCTGGCTGTCACCCCGCCGGCCGTCACCCCGCTCTCCGGTGCGGCCCCTTGGCGGATGTGGGCCAGCTCCTGCCCCAGCAACTGCTGCAGTGCCAGGGCCAGCGGCCGCAGGCTGGAGTTCTGCCATCGCGGGTCCGGGGTCAGTGGGAAAAGCTGGGGGGATACAACAGGGAGTACATTTATGACAGGCAATGAAAGGATTGCTGTACCATGAGCACCCTGAGGCAGAGGAGAGATTTACCTTGTACAGTTATACTGACTGTAGGCTAATGGGAACCTTCTGACACAGCTTTTTCTATATTCTAGTGCCTGGCACATGAACATAAGCAGCATCTCTGCAACCTCAACACGATTATCAACACTGACACTGCAGGGGAATCCTACTACCCAAACACCAACAACTGACTTGGCCAATTAATTCCCTGTAGGTTCCTTCTGGAGTCAATGGAGGGAGGGAAGCTCTGTAAGCAGACAAGCCAGAGTACAAATGCTGTTTGCACACAGCTTTGCTGCCAGGGCCCTGTGAGCATTTCACAAATCCTGCATCCACTGCTGAGAGGAAAGGCACTATGCACAGAACAAACAAGGTGCAGAGACAGCAACATGCTAGTAGGTACTGACAGTACCAGGCTTGATCAAAAGCCACATCACATTCCAACTACAAGAGAAAATTCCTGCCAGTATCAACTCCACCAGGCTATAATGGCACAGCCCCATTGCATCAGGGCTTTCATATTTATTGCCTGCAAACACTGCAGGACAAGGAGTCACAAGATGCAAGTATAAGAGAAATGGATTTTGTAAAGCTGCTGCCGGGAAGCAGCTACTCAGCTGGAGGTTATAACAGTACCTGCAGCAAGATGCCTGCCAGATCATCTTCTGGGCCCAGAACACGGACCTGGCTCAAGGCCCGGATCCGACTCTGACTTTGAGAGTTTTCAGGACTAGATTTTGACCTTGCAGTCTCAGCACTGTCTGCAAGAGGAATAAAAGGAAAGAAAGGAAAATGCTGTTATGGTAGATAGCATCTGGAGCCCCAACACCAGATCACCTTCAGCTTTACAGTCTCTAACTACTGAGGAATTCAGCAGCTTTTCTCTTAATTCCAAGCAAGACCTACTTTTCCATATGACTCAGAAAATCTCACTGTAATAAACTCCAAAAATACTGGAATTTCTCTCTTTGTCAGAAGCAAAAAACTCTAGCAAGGACTGGTGTCTAAATGTAGCTTGCTGGTTTATTACAACATGCCTGCTTTTTAAGACATCTCTGCCTGTTCCTCTCAACAGCAACAAAGGAGGGAAGTTTGGAAAATGACTTTGATATTCAGGCTATCCTGGGCAGTACCTCGGCGGGCTGGTAAGGAGGCAGTAAGCAGAGAGTGGAAAGTCTGGCCTCCTGTTGCTCCTCTCTCATGTTGAACCTCCACAAGATGAGCCATGTAGTCTGAAAAAAGAAGGAAATAAGAGCACATCATCATCTTGCCCTCTTCATTAAAGAGGACAGAATTGACTGTTGGTACAGCTTCCACAGACAAGAGAATCTGCTTTGTAAACATGATGCCTTGAAAGCTTTGTTTCTTTTCCAAAGTACCTTCCAAAGTACTTTTTGACTCTGTACATTCCAATCCAAAAATTCCTCCTCTATTTTGGGAAATACAGCCAAGGGCCACCCAGGTGTCTACAGTGACAACAAGCTGCCAAAGCAGCAAAGTTTGCTGAACTAGCTTGGATTTTTCCAAGGAAGTCACAGGAGATACTCATGGAAACCATTCAAGAAAAAGTTAAATGCCTAGTCAGCCTCCTCTATAACTCTTACTTTTGTCCATGATATTCTGCTCCAGTGTCTGTGGGTCATGAGACACTGCCTGATCCAGGTACTGCAGAAGTTTGCTCATGCTGGAAACTGGGATTCCAAAGGACTGAACAAAGAGAAGCAGCTGCTGTGGCTCCAGGTCCTGCAGGGCTGCAATAGACAAACACTGAGTCCTCAGACCTCTGAACTGTCCATAGAGGGTCATCTTTATTACCTGATCTTTATGCTTTTGTTTGGACCAACAGTGAAACATTAATGACAGGGCTGCATAGAGCCTAAAGCCAGAAGTCTGACAGCTGCCTACTATATTTTCTTTCCTCTGCAAATCATTGCTGCCTTATTGCATCTTCCAGTTAATTCACTCACTGGCTAATCTGATCTTCTGTTTAATTTTATTAGAACCTCAGTAATGCAATCATTCGTATTAAAAAATAACTTCCACCCTATCTCTTGATGGCTGCAGGCAGGAATTATTGAATAATTCAATCACTGGCTATAGACAGCTGTCATTTAATTAGTAAAATGGGATGAAAGCTCTGAATACCAAGAAGAAAGAGAGCCCTGATGAGTTGTATGAGGACCAGAGTAACCAGAGGTTTAGCTTACATCCTTTAGGCACAGCTTTCCACAGTGCTGTGCCTGCTGTCTGGTGATTGCATAGCTTAGTTCCATCTGCACTGTAAAAGAGATGGGACCTCAATTCAGAGTCTCCCATTCCTTTAAAATACACAGAAAGGGGAATATCCATGCAGACTCACTCCCCTACTTTAAAAGCAACGGTGACAGATGGCTACATCCAAAGGCATCCAAACAGTATGGCTGGGCACACTTGAGCAAGGAAGCCTCTCTCTTTCCTTTCAGCAGAGTTTGAAACACAGCAGGCATGCCACAGGCTCACCTGCATCCACGAGCCGTGGGACCTCGGAGCGGATCATCCGCAGCTTCAGCCAGTCGGGAAGCAGCAGAGCCTCCTCAGAGGTGTCAACCAGAAAAGCAGTAGGAAGGGGCTTTTTCTCCGGGAACCATATATCCAGTAAGGTGTAAAAATCACCATCCCCTGCTTAAGAGTGGATAAAAAATTATTTCCCATGTTCACAAGCACCTAGAACACCCTGCCCTTCTCTATCAATACACCAGGACACATCATTGTTTTGGCATTTCCTGCTGTCTGCAGAAAGCAAAAAAAAAAAAATAAATCAGCCTGCAAATCCTTCACTCTTTGCAGCAATATTCTGATAAATCTTTCAGCTATAAATATGTACTGCAAGGGTCAAACCTGTGAGTAGGATTAACACCAGTCTGACCTGTTAGGAGACAGCAGACAGAGAAAAGCCACCCTGTATTGACCATTACCCCCCAAAAAAATCTGAGCATACTTCACTGACCTTGAGGTGGCCCCAGTGTCAGGAGAATAACCATGGCATGGACCACAAGGATGTGCATGGTGGCTGTTTCCCCACTAGTCCAACGAAGGAATACCTGATCCTGGGACTCTGACTGGAAAAAGGCAGGATAAGACAGGATGAGCAAAGGTGGGGAGAGAAAGGAGAACATGACAATGGGCTAATTTAGTCAGACCATAGTTCCCAATATCTCCAACAGTGGCCACAAATATACTTAGGGAAAAGTTAAAAAGGCATTTTACAAACACATAGGCTTGGTTCTGATACTATGTCACAATCCAATTATTTTCAGATCAAGGAATTCTTGAGCTGGACTTGGTTTATTCAAATTGAGCAAGCCATTAAGGGCTTCTGTTTTGTTAACCTGCCCAGTGTCCTGCCTGCTGGGGCAAGGCAGGAAGCACTCACCCAGCTGTACACCTCCTCGCCCTCCTTGCTCTGCCGCATGCGCTTGATGTAGCGGGAGAAGATGGAGAGCAGAGCCACGAGCACTGCATCTGACTCAGCACTGTAGGAGAGCTTGGAGAACAGGTGGGACATGATGGTGGAGCGCTCCACGATCAGTCTGGCAACATCCTGCAGGGAGAAAACATCCAGGAGGTCTTTACTGCAAAACACAGCCAGGTCCCACTGTTTCACTGCATCATGTTCTCCAGTTCCCATCATCAGCCCAGTACACACCACTCTGCAGATCAGCTTGTGGAGTCAAGAGTAGAACTGACACAGGAGGGAAAAGGCCAGGGCTTTGCATGCAACTTACAGTGCCCCAGTGGAGCACAAATGCATTCTGATGCACCCCATTACAAAGTATTTACATAGCATTACTCTGAAGAAAAAGATCTCCTGACACTTATCATTCAACCTCCTCTGTGTACCCAAACAGAAGCACTACCAGCACATGAGTCTTAAAAGGAACAAAAAAAGTACCCAGGGATAAAAGAGAAAAAAAAATCATTAAAAAAAAAAAAATCACCAAAAGCTTTTCTAAAAAGAAAAAAACTCACACAAACAAATACATTCAGCAATCTGGTTTTGGTTATAGGGGAGTACATATCCCACCACTGAAGTTCCTGAATTCCCATTCTCTCCCCAAACATATATGACTGCAGGTTTAGCACCTGCTTATTTATGAAACACTGCCAGGTGGTGGGATTTCTATCAAACCACTACCCACTCTTGCATTCCCCATTCCAGCTGACGGGCTGCTGCACTGGAGGTTATTGCTCTGATTACCATTTCATTACATAAACCAAAGTCACAGGTTTGCCTTGCAACCCATGCACAGACACAAACACGCAGTTATCAGAGTAACACACTCCCCAAAACTCATCCTGGTGGTACAGCAAGTTCCATGCCTACCACGGTCCTGGGACATGCCATGTGCTCCTCACACAAACCCTCCTCTCACCAGAGCAAGGTCGTTGTGCTGTCCCTGCTCCTCCACTGGGGCATGCTGGGAGAGGTACACCAGGTAAGCACTGATGGTCTGGGGATCTGTCTCCATATGGATGGCCTAGAATGAGAATTCCTTTCATCAGAAATCAGGATTTAATGAAAACAAGCACCAGCATAAGCAAAATTCTTCTGCAAGCACAAAAACATGCCAATATCACAGCCAGATCCAGTTTGTTTAGATCTGTTTCAGCACTAGAAGAAAAAGAACAAACCTGACACTCCTCCCTTCAGCTGCTTCCACCCACCTGCTGCAAGGCCAGAGCTGTCGTGGCTCTCACACTGTCAAACAGTGGCAGCCTCGGGAGGTCTCTCAGCAGCCACTGATATCCCTGCAGCAGCTCAGAATCACCAGAGTCCTCTTCCATGGGGTGATCCTTCTCCTCCCCATCACGCATTCCTCCTTCCGACAGCACCAAGGACAGGCCCTGCACAAGTCACACACATACAGCTGTTGCATATGAAGCCACAGCTGGACTGCTAGTTTCATCTTAGTGAATGCAACAGAAACATGCTTCAAACACCACAGAAGGATCCAAATGCAGCACACAACAGGTTCCATCTCATATAATGTGTTTTCTTGACAGATACCCTGCTTGAAGTTTCAGTCTGAGCACCAGGCACTCACACTACTCACAGACAACAGCCTCTGCCAATTACTCCACATGGCACACAATCTCCTGAGCCTATACCTGAACTCCACAGGAAACATAGTAAAATCCAGCTCTATCTTAAGTACAACTTAGCTGTTGAACAATAACTTCTGAGCAGCACTGAGCAGAAGTGTATTTGATGGGGTTTGGAGATTGAGACAAGTCACTGAAGGAGGATGACATGGAACAATTTCACTGTGCTGCCTCTGGACTCAAGATAACCTGGGGCTCTGCCCTGGGCTTCAGACAGACCCTAGTCAAAATGATTTCTGTTCTGCTCACCTTCATGGCCAGGACCCTGGAAGCCACCTGGGAGGAGCTCAGGCGCCGCAGGAAGTAGTCAAGCACCTCACAGGTTGTCTGTTCATCTGCTTTGGGTCCCAACAGCAAGTCTTGCAAGCGTCCAAGCAACTGCCTTTGTTTCTGTTGTCTCTGTGGAGTGATAAGTTGGTCTGTGCAGTGAAATCAAATCTGGGATGCACAGAAAGTAGGTAACAGGAGGGATCCCCAAGAGGCTGCTCACCTGGCGTTTCTTGGCACGCTGGTCCTTACTCTCACCCTCCTCTTCTTCTTCACCTGAGGTCGATTCATCAGCAGCATCATGAAGCAGGAACTCACAAAGACACTGCACAGGCAGGACATCCAAGGAGCCCTCACTGGACTGAACCAGATCTGCCAGCCATGGCATTGACTGTGATGAGG
Organism: Hypocryptadius cinnamomeus; assembly: GCA_013400635.1. Lineage (NCBI taxonomy): Eukaryota > Metazoa > Chordata > Aves > Passeriformes > Zosteropidae > Hypocryptadius > Hypocryptadius cinnamomeus. The sequence continues at coordinate 71,451 of VYZP01033698.1, forward strand.
CCTGGGAAGGATGACAGTAACAAGGTCAGCAGAACATAGATGCAGCAAACTGATCATTTAATTCCTGAGCAGCAAACCACCTTCCCCTGAATCTCACTTAGCTTCCTTTTGCCCCTCACTCTGCTCAAGTTTCAGAGGCAAGGGATCCAGCCCCACCACAGCCCACCTGTCTTTGGATGATGTTGAGAAGAAAGTCAGGATGGCGACTGCGACACAGAAGGTGGCCCAAGCGAAGAGACTGGTTCAGGCTTTTCACCTGCTCCAGGACATGGGGTGGAGGTCTGCGAGGGGGGCCCCTGCCACAGAAACAGCAAGTTACAGGCTGACAGACCTTCACTCTGATGTGAGGAGGATCAGTCAGGTCTGTAGTGCATGAGGGGTTTATAGGAAGGTGGCAGGCAGGTAGGAACCAGATGATCTTCCAACCAAAACCAGTCTATGATTCTGTGATCCCATGGGCTACCACACCACAGGGTTCTTCTTCCCCACATCAACCACCCTGTGGGGGAGCAGAGTTTCCTGACTTGTGCTGTTAAGTAGAATTTCATGATGGTACTAGAATGCAGAAGGCTACTTACTGAGGGTCCAGACTTGTCAGCTGGGACAGCAAGAGGCTGCTGCTTTCTGTAATTGTTTGCTTTGTGGATGCAGCTGCCAGATGACCCTCAAATGCAAGAATCTCCTGTTTTTCTCTCTGGGAGATTTGAAGTTCACGATTAATCATCTCTGTGCGTGTCTCCTCATCCGTCAAGGTACATTGAGGATAGGAATAATTACTGAGAAAATAAGTTTAAAAAAAGGAAATGGTTATCTTGTTCTATTCAAAATTCATGAACCACAGTCAAAAAGAACACAGGACCTCAGCTCTGACAGACAACCTAGGAAAACCCAAGTAGTTTCTCAGTGGAACCAGGAGGCTGAGACCTTCTCAGCAAGGCACAGCAGTCATCCCCCTCCCCCTTTTTCTCAGCTTTATTCCCTTGCTTATAATATTTTTGTCAAGGGAAGGCACTTTTCCCACTCCAACTGCAGTGTTGATGCCAGTTTATTTTACACAAGTCCCACTGGAAAGGAAGGAGTTGCATGGCACAAACTTAATTCAGAAATGTATATTTTCAGTGGTCTGTTTGATATACATAGGGATTTAACCATACTAACTTGGTCATGACCATTTCCATGAGCATCTTTAGAGAGGGGTACTCCTCCCATGCAGCCAGACCTGCAGCAGAAAAGAGAAGAACAATAAGGAATACAGGAAAAAAACAGAGCCTTTATATATACTCTAACAGATTGCAAGGTGGGGAGACACAAACTCGAGAACAGCTCATAACACTCAGAGCACAAACAAGGCAATTCCAGCCACATGCTGGTCCAAATCCCACCTGCACACATTTTTCACCCACAGGGGATACACAGTTATTTAAGTGCAGTTACCTCATCAACCCAGCACAGGCCTTGCACACAAGCAACCAGACTCTAGCAGAAAGCACCTTGGCCACCTTTTGCATTTGAGAAATGTCCAAACTTACCAATATTTTCAGGATTGAATGCAGCCACTACTAGCAGGAGAGGCCAGGCTTTCCAGTATAGAGTAGAAATAGCTAGATTTGGAGGCTGGTACCTGCAAAAGCCACCAATAGAGGTAAGTGGTCAAGTTTAGTTCCTTAAGCCCATCTCAAGTCTGCTCTTCTCCTTAATCATGCACTGTTTAGATTCAGTCATGCCAGTTCAGTGCTTTTCCCAACAAAGAGACACCCACACCCACAAAAAAATCCTTTCAGGAGAGAAAGCAGGATTCAGCTGAAGATTTCTAGGGCAGAAAGGTCAGTGCTTGCAGACTAAAGTACATTCCACAAGTCAGGTCTTGATTGTCTTGACTGCTCTAGAGAAATACCCACCCGAACATGACCCTGAAAATCCTTGTCATTCTGTTATTACAAATTTTAATACAGAAAAGCATCTTAAAATCTGTGAGCTGGAAATGTTAGTCACAAGGTGAAAGTGAGCTAGATCACAGCAAGATTATCTGTGTGATAAGTCTTACCCTGGAGGTAGCTGGATATTCTCTGGATGGTGGTAAGTGCACAGATTTAAGACTGCATCGATGAGCTGGATTCTTTCTACCCTCAGGACCTCAACATCTGGAGGAGAAGAAAAGACTGAACAAGTTATTGACCTGTCTACCTGCCTGAAAGTCCTTCAAGAAAAGCAGCACAGTATAAAAAATTTTACTTCAAGCAACTATGTTATTGTGGGCTTGTTCTTGTGATATTACAGAAACAAAAAATCAACATTTAAAGAGCAACAACATTTTAAAAATCCTATAAGTCAATATATAAGGTATGGAGCTTTTCAGCAGCAATCTGGTTTAAATTCTTAAGGGTACTTTTTTTCCCCAATGCATCCAATATGATACTTGTAACTTTTTCTGAACTTGGATACACTCCTTCAGGTAAGCAACAAATCTGCTCAGAACTTCTGGGGCTAAAAGGAACTAAAAATGCATTTCAACTTTGTTGCAAGTTTTCAGATTCACTATGAGTCTTCCAAGATATGAAATGGGACAGGATTTAAAATCCTATATGAGAGGCTGGACACATTTTGAGAGGATACTGAACAGTAACAAAGCAAGCAAAGTCTAGATCCTTCCACAAGCACTGAGCAGTTCAAGATCACTCTTTGCCATTAACCAGTCAGCACTAAGAGCATGTAATATGCTTTAGAATCAAACGCTGACAACACCCTCAATTCTGCCACAAACACATACAGCTCAGATGAATGGATGTACTTACCAGCAATGCAGGAATTTAGGCAAATGCTAAATGAATTCATAAAAGGAGTAAGAGTAAAGATTGCTTTTGTAACTGCTATTCTGTAAGTGTTCCAATAATGGACTTGGGAAGAGCACACAATTGGTTAATTAATTTAACTTCCAATCCTTCCATTTCTGCATAGCCTACAAATTTCATTTTACAGTACGTACAAAGGACTAAATTGAATTTCAAAATGCTGACTCAAAACTCTGGGTGGTTGTTCACAGTCCTTCATTCTCCACACAACCAATAATTTCCCAAACACTCCACGATACAAAATTAGTAACAGAGAGAAACAGTAAGAAAAAATAAGAAGCTTCTCTAGTGAGAAAGCAACAGCAGCATGTCTGGCTTTGAGCCAAATGTTTAACCATCACGACTAAAATATGCTTTAAGTGATGCAAAGGCTCTTTGGTAGGTGGTAGGAGCTGTCTCAGCCCTGGGTGGCAATAGGAGGACGTGGAGACAGAAGCAAGCACTTGCTGGTGGGAGCTTGTGCAGCCTCACCATCTGCTTGCACAGCTGCAGCCCTCTTCACCAAGTGGTCGGCGAGCTCCATGGCATCGGCGGGGCCCAGGGGCAGGTCCCGCGACAATCCGATCACGAGGATGCGCATCAGCGTGTCCTCCAGGATGGGCACCTCGGAGCACAGGCGAAGGAAGAAGCTGCAGAGACACGAGACATCAGTCACACCTTGGACAACAGTGTGAGGGCTCCTGGAACCCTCCACAGACCCTACAACTCATCTGAGCAGAAGATACATCACAGCTTCTTTCCCCCATCTCCAGCTCCAAATGCAACTATTTGAAACAAATCATTATCCGAGTATCACTTGCAGTGCCTTGTACCTCTACGCTTCAGCCTCCTTGAGTCTGAGCTCCCTAACGTTACCCCAGCTACCCACACGCTGTGGGGCTGCTCTCCTTACAACTACAGTGTCAAGATACAGAACAGCTTGGCACAGGGAACAGGAATGAAGGAGGAAGAGGAACAGATGGAGAGTGGAACAACACCCCCCCCCAGTTTTATGGCAGTGTAACAGATGAAGAAAATCTGAGCACAGCTCCAAGCCTTTCCAACACAGAGCTATATAAGGATCACCAGAAAACACCCATTCCTCTGTCTCCAGCTAGAGCAGCTCCCCACCTGCACCCACCACGGGAGGGGCACACACTCACTTGCGGTCACTCTCAGGGGGCCAGTTGTCCCATTTGTAGTAGGTTTCTGGCTGTTCTGTGAAGAGCACCTTGTGGAGGCTGTAGAGGTGAAGAGGACAGTAAACACCATCTGTGAGGCTTAAGAATACATGCAACAGCCCAGTCTCCCTCAAATCCTGCTACAGCTTCCCATCCTGCACATGAAGGAGCCCCCTCAGATAAGTGAGTCTAGCAACAGTAGACATGATTCAGAACAGAGAGGACTATGCAATCAATGTGGGCTCTGGGCTTTTATACTTCCAGTAACCTATCTTGCTTACTATTATTTCTGGCTTGAACTGTCTCAGTAATGCCTTGTGTCAAGACCTCAGGATACCATCTGTCCTCCAGAAGACAGAACTAGCTGTGGAGCCCTCAGCCACAGAGCCTTAAAAAGGATGTCAAACAAAAAAACAACAAAGAGTCCACTGGGAATTTGTTTGGAATTTTGTAGACAGCTAAAAATCCCCTACAAAGTGGACCCAAATAATATAAATATTTTCCATTATCATATATTTCTGGTAGGAGGATGCATCTGAAGGAATTTCAGAGAGGGAGACAGTCCCTGCTAAAGCTGTTTCTGCTCCCTCTCTGAAAATGGGAGAGAAATCTAACCAAACCCTGGTGTATACTTGGCTTTTCATAATATATCAGTGTTGGGGAAGAGACTGGTTATGCACAGACATGACCAGGCTGACTCTCACCAATGCACATAGTCTTTTGGAGCCAGCTTGCTGATAGATGGAACAACTGTATGCAGCCACCAGACAGCATCACGTTGGATAGCAGCAATTTGGTTCTGGAAAGAGCGCAGCACTTCCAGGTCTGAAAAGCAGTCAGGGCACAAAATACACACATGGGCCTCATCAGAAGCATGGTAGTTTCAAGACAGGAACCAGGACTCTGAGACATCAACAGTAAATCATAGAATCACAGAATGGTTTGGGTTGCAAGGAACCTTAAAGATCATTTTGTTCCAATTCCTGCACCACAGGCAGGGACACCTTTCCCTAGAGAAGGGGAACCAGAGGAGTGTATGAGAAGGACTTGAGTCCCCCAGCTCTAACAGAATGTGTTCTTCACTTTCTGACACATGCTGCAGCAAAACCCCCAACACAAAGCACAGATGGATTCGTTTTGTACGAAGAAGGCGTGTGGGCAGTCATGTCAGTGCCACACCAAAGGCGTGTCCTCCTAGCTCCTTATTCCTGAGGCCTGAGGCCCCTGCACCCACAGCTCCCTCTCCCCAGCCTCTCAGCCACTGCTTCCATAGATACAAGAAGCACCCAGCCATGCAAATGCCACATCCCCAATCTCTGTCAGCCCCAGGATGATAGCAGGCTCCCAACCCTAGCTGATGTTCTCCCAACATCAGGGGCAGATATCTACTAAAATGCTCATCCCCAGAGAGAACCTAGGTTCTGCTTACTCTTTTTCTCTCCTTTGTCCCAAGCAATTCCAGCCTCCTTCACCTGGGCTGTGATACCAAGCATCATGGAGACAGCTAGCAGGTCGGTTATGTGGATGACAAACCGCTCCTTAAAATAGAAAAGAAAAAAAAAAGAGTTGAATAGCAACACCCAGAGCTGCCTTCTGGAAGTGTTTTGTCATCAAAAATTATGAATGTGGATGTTTGGAAATGAGATATGGGAGTGCTGCTATGAGACACACAAATAGTGACTCACTCAGACACCAAAGAGCAAAAGGAAGAATGGCCAGGAAAGCACAGAAAGGCTCAGTGCATCACTGGCACATCCAGCAGCACAAGGTCAAAACTGGTACCTTGAATTCCATCTCTGCATACAGGGCCTCCTTCCGTTCCTGCATGAGACCCAGACAGAAGGCCTGGAAGTTGATCTCGTGCTTTGTCTGTTTGATGATCTCTCTCAGCAGAGCCCGTGAAGCTCGCAGGTAATCGTCCTTGGTGGTCAACAGGTCCTGGAACACCATTGCCAGGTACTGGGGCCACACAGAGAGAAAACTTTCAGTGCACTGTAATGGGTCTGCATCCACAAAATGAAGAGACACAAGGAAACCATGCTGGAGGTATCCTGTCCTTCAGACCCCTGGGAAGCTATTATGCAGTTTCTCTCATGAAACTGCATTATCACCCAGAATGTGGGAATTGGAAAATGCCCATTTATGTTTACTCCTACCAAGAATAATTATATAATTTCAAAATAGTATGATAAATATCAGACAGCTGTCTGTGAAAAGATTCATCTGGGCCTAAAAACAAAATCTGTCAGGTGGGGTTCTGGGGTTACCATCAGTCATCCAAGACATCGCACCTACCTTTGGAGCTTGCTCTGAGCTGTGCTGAAGCACAGTATACAGGATCTGCATGTTGTTGGGATTTCTTGCATTTGACAGTTCATTGAAAATCACAAACTTAATGGTGGTGCCCAGGTTATCCCTGTGTGCATTCAGCAGCTCCCTGCAAGGGAAGACCAAGGATACCTGAACTGACATTTCTTTACAGCTGGACACATTCTTTTCATTTCTCCTTGAAGTATTCAGCACACAAAAGTGAAAGGGACAGACAGCACATATCAAAGGATAATATCAAAGGACTACTGAAAGATTTCTAGGACAATGAAATTCATTTAAATGAACACAAGACACTCCATGCACCAAGCTGGTATTTAAAACCACTGTGCAGAGACATTGAGACTGTCACGTCCCTGGGCATGTCTCCCACAGTGCTTTCCCTTCCTGTCACAGACCCAGTCACTCACCTGACACACAGCATGTAGTGGTTGAGAAGGACCTTTGGCTTGAGACGAATTTTGATCAGGTTGGAGATAACTTCCATGTCCTCTGAGCTGTGAGTGTTACAGTTCATACAGACTGACATCAGCAAGTCCTGAGCTGGCTTGGTCAACTGCAGAAAAAGAGCAGAAAGACTCCAGCCACTCACCATTACAGACCAGAAATATAACTGGAGTACAGCATGCAGCCCTCCTGGCTGGATTCCAGACCAGGGCTGTGCTTCAACAGCTCCTCTCCTTACCTTTGGATTCTGCAGCCACATCTCCAGCCTCTGCACAGCCATCTGACGCACCTCTTTGTAGCCACAGGTTGCCGTCAGCAGCCGCAGGAGGTTCCTGGAGACATTGTCCATGGGCTGGCGCCGGTTCAGCTGGTCCCGAAGCATGTCCAGCACATATTCCTCCACACTCTCTGCAAGGTCTTCATACCTGGGCCACACAAAGTGAACTTTACCCATTTTCACAAAAGCCAGTCCAGAGATCAGCACTCTTTCTTGTTTGTGGTATGACTTGCAAACCAAGAAAATCTCCTTTTCTCCTGGAACCAGTTTTATCTTTTGGTCAACATCCCCCCGCAGATGCCACAGGAGCACAGAGGAGCTTCCTGTCCCAGCTCTGCAGGGTGGGTGAGCACAGACACATCTACAGACACACCTGCACACAACTGTGTTAGGAGAGGAAGAGGCACTGTACCTGGGCATGAGCTGGCCCGCCTGCTCCGGGCTCATTTTCTCCTCTGCAATCAGCAGCTCACTCTGGCTGTCCTCCTCCTCTGTCATGGAAGGGTGTGGGCTACTCCCTAAGAGAGACCAGGACACAGCACACTCCATGAGAAACTCCTTTCCCTACAGGTCAATCACTGGACACAGCACACAACTCCTCTCTCTAGAGATAATCACTTGTGCTCTGGTTTGTTCAGCTTCTTTCAGGGATCCCTTTCAGCAAGACCACAGCCTCTCACACTGCATCCCATACAGGCGCATTTTTCACTACCCTCAAACATCCCCTGGACATGAAAGAGCTCCAAAAAGAAGGAAAGCAATGCCTAGAACTCAAAGCCTGGTCTATATGACTCCATCTAATACCAAACTATTCTCACAAGTCAATAAGCACTGCAGGCTCCATCCTCTCCCTAAACCTTTGTTCCTGGTTTCCAAACATCTTCTTACCAGCACTAAGGTCCCCTCCACTACGTCCAACTTCTCCATGCAAGAGCATGGTCTTAGGAGGCATCTTTGTGTTAAAAGCTGTCTGGATGTTATCCACAAACGTCTTGCAGTGAGGGCTGTCCACCCAGATGCGCTCCCCAAGGGAGTCCTCGATGTACACCTGCAGCAGGGAGCACAATCCATTTTCATAGAGTTAATTAAAGGAGTATTTGTGAGGTTTTATGAATTTCCAATATATAGAGTAGGAAACTAGCATAACCAGTGCATGGATGAAAACCAGACCAGATGATCATACAAGAGCAAAAATACACACCACCACATCCCAAGCTCTACGGGGCACCTTCTCAAAAAAGACCTTACAACAACTTCTGCCATCAAAATATAGAAGCTGGTCAGCTCATCCTTTTTAAGTTAATGAGCTGTTTTAATCCCTCCATACCAAATAGAAAGCAAAGAGTCTCTGCAACACTTACATCAATAGAGACTCTTAAAGACATCTCAGAAAAGAGCAGAGATAAGGCAACAAAAGGCAATGGAGGCTACATGCCAGAAACCCATGGAGATTCTTCTTTAAAAGGATGGGCCCAGACTCCAATTTCTGCCTCTTTCAGTTGCATTCCCACAGTGGACAAGAGGACACCAGCCATCCCCTTCCCTACATCTGTAATAAATCCTATGCTGCTCTCCTACTCCAACACATCCACATTTCCCAACTCAATCTGCCCACCACTGCCTCAGTACAGCAGAAGCCCCCTCAGTTCACCAACCTTGACAAAGATCTCTGGCCAGTTCTCATCCTCTTCGTAAGCTGCCATGAGAAGGTTGCATGCCAAGACAGACACAAGACTATTCCCTTTGGCTTTGAAATTGATGGAGGCATCTCTTCGGAGTAGGCTGCACAGTGCCTGGAATAACATCCACAAAAAAGAAAATTATAAACAAGTCATCTATTGAGAAAGCATGCAGAGAAGCTGCAGAAAGAGAAATACAAATTGCAGCAGCTTGCCACAGAGCTCTGGTATTTACAAACCCATGCAGACCATGCTCTGGCCTGAGAGAAAGTGCAACTCTGCTCACAGTCTGGCAGGAATGATCCATCAGTGACTTCACAAGTCCTCACCTCGATAACCCCTTCGGTGGCAAATATGTTGGGTTTGATTTTTGCCAGGTACATAAGGCTCAGGTAGAGAGTGGTGTCAGGTTTGGCTCTGTTCATCTTCAGCTGCTTCACAGCTCCACACAGCACCCCCTCGATACGGTCATCGTTGCCTTCTGCCTCTGCTGCCTCAATCTCATCCAACAGCACCGTGGGGACGACTGCAACCACCAACACACAGGCATCAGCACTTACCCTCATGCCAAATGACCACCCTGAGGTGCTGCAGGACCAGTCACAAGGGACAGCAAAGCACAGACCAGCTCACTTTTAGCCCCTGCAATAGTTTTTCCCTACACAATTGCCATTAAAAGTTCTGTTTCAACTGACAATGCCCCTTCATTGCTTTTCCATGCTAGCACACTCCTCTGCAAATGTATCCAACATCAGAAACAGAATGACAATTCAAAAGGCAATGTCCAGACCCAGAGATTGCTAAAGAAGTATGTGAATAAAATACCACAATCCAGACTTTGAGATTTCCTCAAAGGAGTATTTCACATATGGCTACTAAACAGCTGTCAGACAGAATGAATACAACCCAATGCCAACAGAAAACTTTGACTTCAGCCCCATATCCAGAGAAGGAAACCCTCGGGGACAGCACATAATTGCAGTGTGGGCTCCAAGAAAGACTCCTGGGATGAGACTCCAGAGCAAGCAGACGTCTCCCCGAGGCTTCCGTGTGACAGCAGGAGCGCAGCGAGGCCTCACCTTCGATGGGGATGACAGACGGCTCTTTGATGGAGGGCGAGATGGCTCTTTTCTCCGCCACGGCCGCCTCTGCCAGGCGTCCCAGGGCGCTGAGGGGCGGCGTGGAGGAGAGCTTGGGCCGCTTGCTCAGGCCGGGCAGCCCCGCCGGGCCCGCCAAGGCGGCGGCCGCGTCCCGCTTGCGCTCCGAGGGCAGCCCGGGCGGCGCCGGCTTCAGCAGCGTGACGGCGGCCTTGCCCTCGCCGCTCTGCCCCTTGGAGCCCAGCGCGATGAAGTCTCCGGGCGGCGGGTGCGCTGCGAGGGGAGACACGGCGACAGTGAGGGACAGCGACAGCGAGCGACAGTGAGCGACAGCGCCCGCAGCCCCCCGCCCGGCGCCGCGGGACTCACCGGAGGGCTTGGGCACGGCGCTGGGCCGCCGCACGGCCGCCGCCTTCGGCCGGTTCATGGCGCCGCCGAGCACCGGCCCAGGGACGGACCGAGCGACAGCCGGGACGGACAGACAGACACCGAGCACCGACAGCCGGACCGACCGACGGCCGCGGCCACACGGAACCGGAACGGCCGCCGCAGCGGCACCGCCAGCCCCGCTGGGCAGCGCCGTCTGGCGGGCGGGAGGGGGAACTGCACCGCCGAGGGATCGCGGGGCTCCGGGGGAGCCCGGGGTCAGAGAGGCTGCAAGACGTGGAGTATGTGAACATTTTCTTAGAAAACGATGTTCTTTGGTGCTTGATCCGTCTCTTCTCCCACGCCACTAGCAGCAGGACCAGAGGACATAGTCTCAGGCAGCACCAGGGGGTGTTTAGTCGGACATCAGGAGGAATTTCTTCACGGAAAGGGGGATTACGTATTGGAATGGGCTGCCCAGGGTGGTGATGGAATCACCGTCCCTGGAGGTGCTCAAGACATGACTGGATGTGGCACTCAGTGCCATGAAAAAGTGATTAGTCCATGGCTGGACTTGATCTTGGAGGTCTTTTCCAGCTTAAATGATTCTGTGATTGGGGGATCTGGGATCAAAGATGGGAATCAAGGAGGTGGGATTGGAGTCAGGGGCTGAAATCGGGGAGCTGAAAGTAGTGGTTGAAATTGGAGGGGTGGATGTGGGGCTGGAATTGGGGGTGTTGGATTGGGGCTAAAATTGAGCAGCTGAAATCAGGATGATGGAGCCAGGAGAAACGAGGTCAAGGACTAAAACTGGGGCCCCACAGCAACTGGCTGCCCACCCCCTCTCCCCCAGGCCACCCCTTCTGTCCCCATATCACGCTCCCAGGACACGTTCTCCACATGCCTTTATTGCAGCGGGGACCGCAGGTACCCACACCTCCACCCACACCACCCACCCACCCAGGACCATGCAGGGGGCACCCAGCAGCCAAGCTCCCATCCCACACCCCCTGTCCCCAGCTGTGCTGGAGGGGGACGAGCAGCAGCAGGTGACAGTCCCCAATGCCCGCTCCATGGCAGCATCCTGGGGAGCATGGACCATCTCCCAGCAGAGTGTCCTGGTGAGGTGAGGGTGACCCCACGGCCCCCTGCTCACAGCCACTGCAGGGAGAAGCCCTGGCTGAGGCTCATGCCAAGGTCACTCACGTTGAGAACCTGTAGGGGGAGATGAGATATTTTGGGGTACAGCCTTGACAGGAGGGAAGTGGAGACAGCTTTTCCCTAAACCCCAGCATGGCAGGAGAGCCACACAGAGTCCTCACCCCCTCTTTGGTCACACTGTGACCCTGAGGAGGAGAGGTGGAGACCCTCAGGATAGGGACCTCCACTCAGCAAAGGGCACTCTGAAATGGGGCCATACCTGGTTGTCCAGGTAGGAAAAGGGCTTCTCCTGGCCATTCAGGAGGACCTTGCTGGGCGGCTTCTGCACCCCAAAGATGCTCAGTGTGCCAACGGTGACCTTGGTGGCCTCGGTGCTGGCATGGAGGACGGTGGAGGTGAAGATGTTCTGTAGGAGGGGACAGCATGAGCTCAAGGTGACCAGGTACCATGGGACCCCCCCACTCCTGCCCTCCCCACCACATCCCACCTGTGTGACATTGAACACCACATAGGAGTAGTTGCCCTTCTCAAAGGTGTCCAGGCTCTCGCCATCATCCCAAAAAAGGTCACCCCAGGCAGTGGCATGCGAGGACAAGGCCACGATGAGACGCAGGGGATTCCCTCGGGTCGCCTCTGTGGTGGTTCCTGGTTTCTGGGGTTCAAAAAAATGGGTTCTGTAGGGCCATGACCACTGGGTCCAGGATTGAGGTGCCGAGGGACACACACACTGTGGACAGCACCCAGGGAGGTGATGGGTGGGCACTCACCTGGGTGGGCAGGATGGAACCTTCCCGGATGTGCAGGTTGAGGTGCTCCAGAGGGGCTGACATCTTCAACATCTCCCCACTGCTGTTCACCGAGGAGCCCTGGGCAGGCAGCGGGAGACACAGGTGTGAGGGACCAGGGCTCAGGTATGGGTCTGCAGGGCAGCCATCCCCAACCCTCCTTCCATCAGGGCACCCTGGGCTCAGCCAGGGCTTCCCACCCACAGCCTCAAGAGGGTCAAGCAGGGACCACCCCGGCCAAATGCCATGATGCTCCTCACCGTGTAAAAGTCGTACCACGTGCCTTGGGGGACATAACCTGTGACTGAGTCCACCCCAGGCTCCAGCACTGGGGTTACCAGCAGGCTCCGGCCCCACAGGAACTGCCTGTCCAGCTCCCACGTGGCCACATCCCAAGGGAACCTGCGGCGGGACGGAGACGCTGCTCGATCTCCCTGATTCAGCCCAAGCATCTCCCCAGCTCCCGCTGGGGACGGTCTTACTCAAAGAACAAGGGCCGGGCCACGGTGTCCCCTTGCAGGTGGGCACGGTGGAAGAGGGTGTAGAGGAAGGGCAGGAGGGAATAGCGGGTCAGCAGCACGTCCTTCATGGCTGTCCTGGCTGCGGGGCTGAACGCTGCTGGGTCCTGTGCCTGGGGGACACACGGGCAGTCAGCAGCTGCCCCACCCCCAACCCCCAACCTCACCTTCTGTATCCCCCATTCCACATCCCATATCCTCATCCCCATCCCATATCCTGGATCCCAGCCCCGGGATGCCTCCCACTGGGCACACCGCCCTCGACCTTCTCGTTCTGGGTGTTGTGGTTGCGAGCGAAGGGGTAGAAGGCACCGAGCTGCATCCAGCGGGTGCACAGCTCCTCCGAGGTGCTGCCGGAGAAGCCGCAGATGTCTGCCCCGACCAGCGGGATGCCAAAGAGGCTGAAGCTCAGCAGCCCTGAGGGCAGGGACAGTCAACAGGGCACAGTTTCGGAGACATCTCCAAACAAGAAGAAAGCTCTAGGAGTGCTGGTAGGGGCTCTGTGCCACCCACCTGGAATCGAGTAACACATGTCCTTCCACTGGCTGCGGTTGTCACCCAGCCAGTGCCCTGAGTACCGGCCCTGGCTGGGGAAGGTGGAGCGGGAGATGAGGAAGGGGCGCTTCCCCCGGATCTTGATCAAGGCGCTGGAAAACAACAGGAGAGCTGGGGGCAGAAGGTAAGAGCAGCCCACCAGGTGTTTGCCTTATCCCACAACAGCTGAGGGAAAATTCCAGCCCCCTGGCAGAGGGGTGGAGAGTCAGTCTGAGCAGTATGGCAAAGGCTTCCAGCAGGACCAGCCTCATTCACCCATTCCTCCCAGAGCAGTGTCAGCTCCCCTCTTGTCCTGGGTTATTCCCATCCCAGAAGCTGTGAGCAGTCAGAGCTTCTCTGCTTCATATCACACTCAAATCCCCATCCTTTTCCTACTCAGCTCTGAGATTCTGTCCCAACCCATGCCCAGGCTGCCAGGAAGTGGGATGCTCAGGTACCTTGCTGTGGCTTTGGCTTCCATCAGCCCATAGAGGTTGTGGAGGTTGTAGTGCACTGAGAGTTTCTGCTTTGCTGAGGCACACACCGTCTTAGCAGAGAGGGAATCGCCCAGCACAGCTGCCAGAAGGGAGAGCCCAGCTGGACTCAGTTGGGGTGCAGGGGATATGGACTCCCCACACTTGCTGGCTCTGGGTCAGCCCTCCCACAGCCAGCTGTCACTGCCAACCCAGTGCCAAAAGTTCATGCAAATGGCCCCATCCTGCACCCTGACATGGCCCTAACAAGTGTGCATGGCTTAGACATGGATACTGGCACATGAAGGAAGGGATGGAGGCATTCAGGGTGTAAAAGAAACACAATGTCTCTTAGAAATGGTTTTCCTTCACCACACTCAGCTGGCAGCCATCTCAAAGCACACAGAACCTACAAACACAGCCTTGTATCTCATCTCCCTCCTTACCAGGAGTGTAGGGTGGGTTGTCCAACTCTCCTGGGGGACAGCCATCTTCAGACCCATCCATGAAGTTGGATGGCTCATTCATGTCCTAAGCAAAGGAAATTGTGCAGCAATTTCAGGTGTGTGTTTTTGGGATCAGTGGCAGATCTGGAAAAGCTGCATTTGAGGGACAGTCCTGCCAGGACACACACTGGGCATGAGCTGAGCTGCTGGCAGGGAGCAACCCACGGGCGAGGAGGGACTTACGATCCAGAGGCCGTCAAAGGGCACGTGGGCATAGAAGTGCTGCAGGTTCTCCAGCCACCACTGGTGTGTGTCTGGGTTGGAGAAGTCTGCAAAGGCAGTGAAACCAGGCCAGACCTGTGGGGACATCACAAATCCATGGGTTCAGCGAGCAGGTGATTTGTGGGGAGCCACCATGGGGAAGAGGGTACTGCAGCATGCCAGGGATTTCAATTGGGGGTGAGACAGAAGATAAACCCAGCCAATGCTTCAAGTCCTGGGTGCTACACACACACAGCATCCCTTCTACTCCGTGGTACCAGGAGTACCAGGTGCTGAGGAGTCCCCACAGACCATGGGCAGTGGCAGCTGATGGAGCTGCTCTGCCCTCACTTGCACAAGGCCTGATACCACCTCACCAAGAACATGTCAGGGAAAAGCCATGATTTCTCTGTGCTTTGCCTCATTCCAGAAATTTTAGCCAATTCATTTTCCCCCATGTTTTCAGGCTACATCTCTCTTAGAGACAGCGAGAGAGAGCAGGTGGGAGAAACAGCCAGAGGGGTCAAAGTGGGAGGGAACAGCTGCAGAGCAGGTCTCGAGGCACACTGTTCATCACAGACAACCTCTCCTCACCCCAGAAACAGGAAGGGAGAGAAATCAGATGATCAGCCTTAGGCAGCACTGCTGACTCTGTTAAGCTCATATGACTTCCACAGGCTCCTCTGCTGAGCAGGGGCTGGTCCCCAGGCTGGTGAAGACACCAGGAGGTGACACATGAGGAGGACAAGGGCTGAGCCAGGCTCTGGCAATTATCCCGGAGAAGTCCCCTGGCCACTTGGCTTTCCCTCTATTGTGATGAAATCCCAACCCTGGTATTGCACAATCCACTGGGCTGGGATTTCCCCCTGGAGCTCCTCACCTGCCCGATGAGTGGCTGCCCTTGGGTGGTGTTGAGGAACAAGCCCCGTCTCAAACCTTCATCAAAAGGCCAGTAGGAGCCATGAGGGCTGGTGCTGCTGATGCCAGGATCCTGGGGATGGAGCAGAGGGTTAGTGGCAGACCATGGCTCCTTCTCCTGGCCAGAAAAGTGTGATTCACAGAGGAGAACCCAGACAGGGTCAGCCAGAGCCCACACACGGCGGCTGTTCCCCCACAACGGGAAGAGAAACTTGCTTGAACTTTTCCAGGCATGTTTTCTAAAATGCCACTTCTGCAAGTCTCCAGGACCTGTTATGGTGTTTTGGGGAGGGGGGGACAAATACAAGAAATCTTGCTCTTATGCAAGAAATGTCAGGTCATGGACAGGGCTACTACAGAGAGTTTAATGAGGAGGAAATCCAACTTCCCCCTGCAAGGACCTGCTGGTCCCCACTGCCTCCAGCAAGCAGAACCTGTGCCCCCACTCCTTGCAGAGGGAAGAAGGGACAGGTCACAAGATCCCAGCACTTGTGGGGATGTGAGGGCACCTGAGCTGAGCACTCACAAGTTAAACTGCCTGACCCACAGTTC
>VYZP01033699.1:0-16275 GCA_013400635.1 Hypocryptadius cinnamomeus
GGCGGGGCGGTGCGCGGGGCCGCGGGGAACGGCCCGTGCTCGGTGCTCCGCCCGGTGCGCGCCGCTCCGCCCGCCCGCCCGCCATGAACTCCCTGGACCAGGCTGAGGGTGAGTGCGGCCGCTCGGAGCGAGCCCGAAGCTGCTTCTTCGGTGCGCCGGGAGCTGCCGGCTCTGCGCCCGGGCTGCCCGAGCGCGCTGCCCCGTCCCTGCGGAGCGGGACGAAGCGGCCGCGGGAGGCCTCGGCTCCCTCTGCACCGCGCTCCCGGCGCTCCTCCTCGGCCCAGACAGGCGAGCTAGGGCGGGGTTCCGGGGCCTCCTCGGCGTCCCGCGCTCGGGGCGGGCTGTGCTGCTCCCCGGGCGGCCCGGAGAGCAGCACTCGCGGGAGGGCCTGTGCTGAGGGCTGCTGCCTGCCCTGGGAGGAGGGAGTGCCCGCGGTTCCCTCTCGGTGCCGCTGCTCGGCTGTAGCTGAGGAAAATCCTCTTGTGCTCTGGGAGCTCCTTGCCCGCTCACGGCTTTTTGCGGGAGACCGGTTTCTTACAGCTCTTGAGCCGCACTAGGCGTTACACTGAGCCAGGGCTCCTTTTGCATTTGAAGAACGCGGCCTCAAGTAGCCCCTTCTTGTCTGGGGACACTTGATGGTTTGGGTTACAAGTTCTTTGAAGTTACAGCTTACAGAATGTCAAAACCCTGAAAGGAGTTTTCAGTGTCCAAAGACTGGTAGAGATCTTTAAAATGGACCAGTGTTTCAGAATTAGCAAGTGTTTTGTAGCTGGCACCAGAAGTAGGCAGTGTCGACAGAAACCGATAGTCCGGCGTTGTCAGGGCTTTGTTGCTAGGCTTGTGCAATCTGAGGGTTCCCAGAAGTGTGCCCTGCTAGTAACAGCTGCCAAAAGGATCAACTCAGAGTAGGTTCTTAGAACGTGCATAGTTGAAAACAAGTTAAAACTTCAGTTTTCTTTTTTCTGGAAAAAGTTTTTTTCATATTTTGTTTCAGTGATGCCTGCATTATGTGTTTTCTTGAGAGTTTTGTTGTCAATAACCTGTTTCTATGCCTTCAGGGTGCTGTTTCTCAAATAGGTTTTCGTGTGGTGCCTTGTGTTCCCCCTCTCGCTTCAGTGACTAGTTGGAGGGGTTTGTGCTAGTCAGGGAATGGTTAATTAGCTGTAATTGCCGGCGGTGGTTTAACTTCCCCAGAAGGGATGTGGAGGACAGGCCATTAACTTCTGTATTCTTGGCAGTAATTAAGACTAGTTAGCTGTTCTGTGGCTGAAGTCAAGGTACTGTAATTCACCTGCAAACCACTTAGGAATAAATTCACAGTGTGGAAAACTGCTTTCATAGAGATCATAATAGGTTTATTTCTTCCAAGCTTATTCTTTAATTGCTTTATTGAGATAACTAATATAGCAATAGTTGTAAGTTTAAGTTCCACATTGATGCTGACAGAGACTTTAGCTGAAAGTTAAGTTGATCCTAATTAAAACTTTACAGGTAGAATTCCAGCTTTAACTGGAATGTTATCAAATATTGACCTTGTTGAAAGGAAATGTAAATCTAACCTGGACTTAAAGTGAAGCAGCTCCTTGGAGACAATTAGCACTATCAACTTGAAATGGATTTAACAGCAATTTCAGTGGAAAGACCATGGGAGAACGATGGCAATGAGAAGAAAGATGTATTTTAAAGAAATAGTGATTGGAATAAGATCATTGGAGCAGTGTTTGCTGTGGGATTTTTTGCATATGTGTGTGTATATCTATCATGACACTCAAGGTTTCTACAAAACAAAGTCATCAAAACCACACTGCTACAATAACCCCTTGAACAGTGGCAAATGGCCAACTTTTTTTTTTTTCAATTGCCATTATATTGATAGTAGAACATAAAGGTTTCCTGATATATTTAGTACTTCAAAATGTGATACATTTTTTTTTGGTTTTGTTTTGAGAAGCAGTTTAAGCTACTATGAACCTAAGTCACTATTTCTAAAGATGTCTGAAATAGTGTGATTTCTCGACTGTACTGATTTTTCTTTTTGTAAGTGGGAATGTTTTTTGCTTTTAGATTAACTCCACCGCTGTACTTCTTATAGTAGCTTTCCTCAGCTTCAGGTGACTGGACTTCTACTGCATATAAAGGATCATTGCATTGGTTTTCTCTGCCTGTTTAAGAGCTGGGTGTGCACGGGGAAATTCTTTTTATCTTCTACTTTAAAATATGACTACATAGATGAAGATCTAATTATGTTTGATATACATCTTTCCCAGATCTCAAAGCTTTTGAAAGAAGACTTACTGAATACATTGCATGTTTGCAACCAGCTACAGGACGTTGGAGAAGTAAGTTTGGTGTTCCAAGGAATAAATAGGAGTCTGTCTTTCAAGCTTGTTAGATTTACTGTTGTTTATCCTTTATTTAAGTTTGCCCAAAGAAAAATTTTTATTTATACTTGCTTTAAAATTTGTGGCATACATTCAAACACACTGCAGCAAGTTCATACAGATAATAAACTAATATTTTAGCCAGTGGAATTAGCCAGAGGTTAAGATGGAATTGGCTCAAGGCTGAATTATTCTGGAAATATCTGAAATAATAGGTTGTGTTTGTTTCTGTTTTATTTGGTTTTTATTATGTTACGGAAGTTTTTTTTCTTCAAGACTCAGACTTCCCAGACTGTTGCTGTAGTTACTTAAACTAAATATGATTAGGTGAGATAGTCCCTATAAAATTGAAGGTTACACCAGTTTGCCATAAAGACAGCTTTGTTACGACAGGAAGATTTGAAGGAAGGGGGAAGGCAAAAAATTCCACAGATATGCTGCCAGCTTTGGGATCAGTGGTTTGTGGTGGAAACGCACAACTTTGTTTTGTTTTGGTTTTGAGACTCTGCTGAAGTTTTCCTACTCAAAGAATTTTTTTTAGAACACATAAAATACTATTTCTTCTCCTGAGAGGTCAATTTTGAATGAAGGAGCTGAAGTAATGACTACTTAGAAAGCAAAACCAAACACCACTAGCACCACCTCAAACCCCCTTGTTTCAGAGCAATCAGATATTTATATGTAGTTCTGCCGAGTTTGTGCACACCTACTTTAGGAATGCATTTGGCTTCCAAAATTGCTATTTTGTGTCAGTTATAATTAAAAAAAAAACCTGGAAACTTTTAAGCATATTTAAATGAGGTCTGCATAACTAATATTGCATTCAGTGGCTCGTGTTTTTCCCCAAATTGCTTGTTTCATAATTCACATAAAAGAGGGACTTTCTATTTTAATTATAATGGGGTGTGTGACCGATGTTAACTTTTCTTCCTGTTATCCTGAAAAGAAAGTATTTATGTGATGTAGAAAAGAAGTCCTATGCTTTTGATTAATCTTTTTCAACTTCCTTTTGAAAAGATAACTTTGGTTCTTTCAAAGGACCAGGATGTTTTTACTTGACAGGCTTTAGGTTTTCAGATGTACTTGTTCTGTCCAGGAACTTTGTACAGAATCCTTAGGATTTCACATCTGAGTAGTGTCGTTGCATATTTTCATTTCTGCTTTCCAGTTAAGAGCTTTTCCTCCCTCAGGAGTGAGAAAAGGAATACATGTTTCAGAGTTACTGCTGAAAAATAAATGCATTTAAATTTGAGTGAGGTATACAGTTTATAACTCTCATTCTTTTCTTTATCAGTGATTTTGATAGTGGTATCAGTCTGCACAGCAACTGGGGCTTGGAACTGGTTAATAGACCCAGAGACACAAAAGGTAAGGTCAGGCTAATGCCACATGTGCTGTGTTCCATAGCTTGGTGCTGCAGTCAGGTGGTGTATTGAAAACTGAAAGGCTGAACACATTCTCACATGAAACTGGGAGGTGATTTTTAGTAAAGCTATCAAGCTGTCTGGAGTTGTTGTGGAATGTGTCCTGGGACAATGCCTGCCAAAACACTGTACCCTGAATGCTTATCTAAAGAATTGTTCTCAAGTACTTGGAAATGGCTGGGAGCAGTATTTTATTTTTAGTTAAGGGATCTAGGCAGTGACTTTCTGTGTGTTTTAGAAAGTATGCAGTTGGACTAACCTGATTTCTTTCCTAGGTATCATTTTTCACATCACTTTGGAATCACCCATTTTTCACAATTAGCTGTATTACCCTAATAGGCTTGTTCTTTGCTGGAATACATAAAAGAGTGGTGGCACCATCAATGTATCCTTTGATAATGTTTGTCACATTAAAAGTGTAGTTACTGCAGTTGTTGAAGCCTGTGCTAATACTGCTTTTTTGGTTTTTGCTTACTGTGTGTACAAGTGTTAGTTGCTTTCCTTGACACAATCTGTGCAGTATAGCAGCCCGATGCCGAACTGTTCTGGCAGAATATAATATGTCCTGTGATGATGTAAGTGTTAGTTCTTCATTGCCTAAAACTTTTCTTAAAAAAAGGAAATAATTCAAAAAGACACATAGTCTGTTTTTCTGAACAGCACTTGTATATACCTCAGCAAATTCTGTGTCTGTAAAACTGTAGTGTGAAATACTTAGTATTGTTTTGTGTGTTGTTTTAAACTCTCCCTGTAACATTGAACTTGAAGCTTAATTGTTGGGTTCAACTTTCGGGGTTTAAACTGTATTTATTTTGTTTTCTGTCTTGCAGACTGGAAAATTAATTTTGAAACCTAGGCCTCATGTTCAATAAGGGCTGTCTTCCTTCATTTTTTTCCACTGCCATGGAAACCAAAAATGACCTTTTTTAAGGTAGTATGACAGCAAAAAAATCAAATGGGACTGGTTGTCACTGCCTGGGAGTAAAAGTCTTAACACAGTTGACAGTGAAAGTGTGCAATATTACTTTCTTGAATATTTATCCAAATTCTTTGTTATCACATTATCAGTGCTTTTGCTACTTCTGATTACCTCTTTTTCAGTATTAGTGTCACTTTTTTACTTCAGCTAGAACAGAACATACAGGTGAAGTATGTTAATAGGCAATGAAGTTGAACTTGAAACCTCATTTGTGTTACGTGTCTTTCTAAGCTATTGTAAATAGCAGATCGATGCCAATGTTCAGGAAAAAAAGTAATATCTGGTGTATGGATTTTCTTGTTCTCATGAAGAGTATTGAAAGGAACGTTTGCCATTCTCCTGATGTTTTATTAGCACACTTCCTCATTACAGCCGTCCTTGTCTCCTGGTCACTCTTTTGGAACTGGTTTAAAGGCTCGCAGGAAGACTGACTGTTTGTGCCGGAGAAAACTGGTCTTACTGTTAAAGAACTTCACAAATATATCAAGGATTACATTTGTCAAGTTGTGTATATAGTGCACCAGCCACTTTCCTTGTGGTCATATGTAGTTCCTTGTTTGATCTGGTTCAAAACACTTATTTTAAGATTTTAATTTTTTTTTAAATTGTTTTAAATATGCTTGTATCTTCCCAATTGTAAGGTTGTACTGTATCTAATCCACCTGACCATTCTGAGTGGATTTTTATGCTCTGATAGTCAGAATATGAAACTGGTATTGCAAATGTATAACTGCAGATTTGGTGAAGAAAATCTAAAGAGTGCCACAATAAAATAACAAAATTTGTTTTCAGAGTGTTAACAACAAGGTGTGGATGATATATGCATAAAGTGTAACTTTTGAATAGCTAAAACTGTCAAGTTTTAAGAGTTTAAGTTGTTCAAGGTGCCTTTTTAAATGTTTTGAACTCTTTAAATTGACTCTAACTGCTCTTGCAACTTCAGTAACCCCTGCTACAGGGTAGACTGGCTTTTAAAGGCAGCCTATTGGTGTAACTTTGTCAGTTGAAACTTAAGAATTGTCTTCTGGATTTTTTTTCCAGTAAGTCTTCTGCCCATCCATTATTTTTAACTGCTGTATATTTTGTAGGTAAATGTGTATAAAATAAAATCTTTGTATAAACAGGTGTTATCTTCTTTTGTACTGTGCAAATGCAGATCTCCACTGAACACAGAAGAACTTCAGCAAATTTATAGCTGCACTCTGTAACTTTCATACCGGACCAACATTTCCTGTATTTGATGTGGGTCTTATAATCTAAGATACTGACACCAGAGAGGAAACCCCTTCCAGGTTTCCATGCTCCAGGTCAATCCCGTCTCTGTAAGTGCCCTTAGAGGAAACTGTTTCTATTGATAATTTTCTTGTTTGAGCGCAGTAGGCGCGGTGTCCTCACTCGCTGCGGGATGCGGTGGGTGCCGGGGTTGGGGCGGCGGGGGTCGGGCGCGGATGTCCGGCGGCGGCGGGGCTGCGGCAGGGCGGGGTGTGCGGAGCGGGGCNCGCACTTCTTGCGGGGCTTGCGTTCGGTCTCCCCGGCTGGAGACTCCTGCGGCTGGCCAGAGCCGCGTGTTCGAGAGCCACATGTAAGGAACGAAGGATAGAAAATGCTGAAAAAGACTGGGTTGGGCCACTTGTAGGCCATAGTCCTGGCTGAAGTACTGAAAACTGATGTGCATCTCTTTCTGCGGGTGTGACTTGAGAATCAGAAGCAAAAATCCGTTTTCCTTTAAGAAATTAAATCCCCTTTGCTCACTTCACCCAACCTGATTCATTGAACAGATCACTGATTAGTTATTCTTCGGGACTAACCTGTTTAGCTAAGAGAGGGGAAGAGAGAATAAATAATGGCCAGGTGAGGTTGAGCTGAGACACCTTTTTCAATAGAGGCAGGATCTGATGTTACCACTCTTCTGTTCTGCTCTTCAGCAGATGTTTATTTGCTAGGTTTTCAGCAAACTCCGTGACATTCCAGGATATGCACTTCTACTGTGTTATTATTTTTGTAATTTGTAATTCTTGTATCTCACCTAAAACTCTGTTATAGCACGTGTCAACATTGTCTTGGGGAATGTAGGAGCACTTGTTTCTTGCTGTTATGCAGATGCTTTTAATTTAAAGGCTATAATTTTTTCTGTTTTTTATGTTTCTTCAGTTTTTTTTCTGGTTTTTATGTTTCTTCAGTCTTTCTTTATGGTGGCATGTGTTATGTCTGTTATACTTCATTGATGATATTTTTTCCCCCCACTTCAGTTCTTTTTTTAATACATGGTAATTGAGGTCTCACCAGTGCCAGCTAGTGTCAGATCTGTGTCTGGAATATGGCTGTCTTGTCAAATACCCAGAATAGTATTTATCTAGTCATAAACTTAACACACGTAACCCAGGCAAGGATTTATAAGCTTTCATGGAAGTTAAAAGTTCCTGCTTCCATTCAGGAGCAGTAAAACAGGAGCCATAGTGCCCTGATCAATCTCTTCACTCAGTAAAACCCTCCCGCTCCCTTTTCCCTCATTGTGATGTGCCCTGTCTGTGTCTCTGCAGCTGCAGCATCCCAGTGCTGAAGTGAGGGAGTATGCCTGTGCCAGTATTTCCAAGCTGCTGCAGCAGCAGCACGTCATCCCAGCCTTCGTGCAGCGGGACGTGGTGCGCTGCCTGG
The DNA here is from genome assembly GCA_013400635.1 of Hypocryptadius cinnamomeus. Lineage (NCBI taxonomy): Eukaryota > Metazoa > Chordata > Aves > Passeriformes > Zosteropidae > Hypocryptadius > Hypocryptadius cinnamomeus. Next base: position 7,440 of record VYZP01033699.1, read on the forward strand.
GGCCCTTGCTGATGGATCACAGCTTGGCTGTTCGGGAGACAGCTGCAGGTGCTCTCCGGTAAGCACTCCAGACTGCACGGGTGGAATGGGGGATCCTGGCACAGCGGGGAAACTCTGGGCTTCTGGGGTGACGGCTGTGAAGTGAGTGCCAGTCTCTCTTGCTTTAATTCTGCTCTGAGGAACTATGCCTGCATCAGCTGAAGTCTGTGAGAGAGGGGCTTTTCTTGCTCTGTGAGACTTACATGTCAGGAGCAGGCTTTATGAGATGTATGGCTTTATGAGGAAGTAGAGAGAACTTGAGTGGAGTTTGGATGGCATTTTGTGTTGTGATGGTTTAGTACAGATAAGCTTTCTAATTGTGTTTAATGAATGAATGGAAATAATATTTTTTTTCCAACTCCAAAGTTATTCTCTTGTGTTAGTGAGGTAGAAGACTAAAGCTACTGTTTAAGCAAATTGAGTTTAAAACAAAAAGTACCGTAACCTTTAGAGAAGATTATCAAAGGCATGGGGTTTTTGAAACATTCTTGGAAAGTACTGTATCTCATCCAAAGCATTAATTTTTTTGTTTTCCCTAGAAATCTGAGTGCTTGTGGAGGATTTGATGTCTGTGATGACATGGTGACCAACGACATCATGACACCCCTGGTTGCACTTCTGAAAGAGGTGTGCTTATTTTGATTTTAAACCTGATCTAGCCATTGAATTGTCCCATATACAAAAACAGTTCTGTTTTTGTAGCTGTTATTACAATAACGTACTTGAAAGATCTTTGAAAAGAATGTTTTGATGGGTTTAGTGATACAGAAGTTATTCCAGAGATTTCCAATCACTGCCTTCTGGCTCCTGGCCAGCTAACTTGCGTCCATGGTGAGGTTTGCTGCCTAGGATGATTTTTGAGTGAAAAATCTGGAGATTTTGGGTCTGTAATGTCAGTTAAGTTTATTCTGTCGGTGAGAATCAAGGTCCTTCGTTTATGTTGCAGCATTATTCTAGTGAGGTTTTTTTGCTGAGCAATTTTGTCTCAGTGGGTATTTGGATGTAGAGCTGGGTAGTTACTGTAGAATAACTACATCCCTGTACTAAATTTGTATTCTTTGTTTGGTCCAGGTGTTGCACTGCAGTTTGGATATTGCATTGATTTCTCTTACCTGCTGTCTTTGTATGAGCGACCTCGAGCAATATCATAGTTTATCTGTATGTTTCTTCCCCATTTTAAAATATGAGTAATAGCATTACTATAGAGCATAGTAAGGTATTAGCTGAGTTAACCTTTGTGGTTAGAAACAATTGTTGACAACTGCATACAGACTATTAGCAAGAAACAGTACTTCAGGTTCTAAAATTCCCAAGTATTTTTTTTATTAGAAAGTGTTTCTAAAGACTAACTGCAAAGCAAGTACTGTAAGAGTCTTTCTACAAGAGAAAAGTTACAAGCGTTCAAGTTTTCATAAGGAAAGGAAACTAGTCAGGTGTTCTGGTAATAAACACTGCATGAGAGGATCTCTCCACTCAGTGCTGACAATATTTTAAAGTTTTGCTTCTCTTTGTGGCTTGATTGTTTCCCAACCCTGGTTCTTTTGTTTGGTTGTAGTGCAGCACTGGACTGGATGCTAACCAGCTCTCTCCAAAGAAATGCAGAGGGATTAACAAAAATTATATTGAAGACATAGCCAATGAGGCTATTAATTTGCTGTGGAATATATGGTAAGTACTGTGTAAACACTGGCATTTTAGCTAAATTAAATTGTTCCTGAAAAGGAGTGTGGTAATTGAGACAGAAAAGGAATTATTATCCTGGCATGGGAAGATGCATTCATTTGCTGATTCTGATTGTGTTGCTCCTGCATGTACCTTGCTTTAATAATGATGAGCCCTCATCTCATCTGAAATATAAGTTTATCTTCTAGTATAGATTACTTTTTTTTAAGTGAAGTATTCTGAAAGTGCACGATGTTGATAATTAGTTTCAGAAGAGTAACAAACTCTTTTTTCTACTGGTTCTTCATCCTGAGTTCTTGATCCTGTTTCCTGAACATGTCATAATCTGTTCTTTGGGTTGTGGCTTCTTGCAGGTATTTCCTGTAGATCCATATCATGATACAAGAGACGGGGAAAATGAAATTCTGATCAGTGGATCAGTGTTTAGGAATGTGAGGAGTTTTTGTACTACTTCCTTCCTCTGCAGGTCATCCCAAAAGTAAATATTAATTGTTTGGGGCAACTATCCCTTAGTTACTGAGGCACTGATAAAAATTTACTAATTGTGTAGGAAAATAATGTAAATTGGTCTATTAGTAGTTTGTATTGGAAACAGCAGGTGAAGGAAGAGAAATGGCAACACTATTAATACAGAAATTACTGTAAACATTGAAGTGATACAGATCTGTTCCAGAAGTTCTCCTTGAACTTTGTGTTGTTCCTCTTTATTTTTTCTCACATTGTACACTTTGCATACAGGATTTTGTTTAGCACTTTACAGTGCCTCACTGGAACTGCCCCTATGCCTGTCTGTGTGATATGGCTGCTGGCTTGAGGCCTTATTTCTAAACTGGGATATTTATTTTTTAGGGATTGGAATCTAAAACAGTAGATAAACTCCTTGTTCAGCATCTTGCACAGAATACATGACCCTTTTTAACTGACTCAGCAATGTTGTGTGTTCATTTTTTTTTTTTTTCTTTCTTTTTAGTCAGTGCTTGGAAACAGGAAGTATGATAATTAAGTGTGATGTAAATCACTTCTGTATTTTGAACTTTGTGGTAATGAGTGTGAACCGCTTGTTTCATTGTTAAGTTTGATACTGATAAAATTAGGGCTGGCATTGATGCTCAGACATAACAGTTTCAAAATTAAAGTTTTGAAGACCCTTGTAGCTAGTTAGCTCCTGTGCTTTTTTTTAGTTTGAATTAGTGTTGTATCCATATATCAGTTTAAAAGAGAGAGTAGCTGTGAGAACTTGAAGAAACACAAATCCCACTGTTAGATAATGAAAGTGCATTTCTGAATGGTAAGAGCAGTCACTTTGTGGAGTGAGTGGGTACTGATGTGAGAGGCAGCAGCCTGCTCTGCTGGCAGTGGGTTTGTGGGTGAAGTCTCCTGTGGCTGCAGGAAGCCCTGGGCTGGCTTGCTGCCCACAGCTCTGAGCTGCCTTCCACACTCCAGCAGGAGCCTGTAGTTAGGCTCTCAGATAAACTCTGAGCACTGTGTGAGGAAGCAGCTGGCACAAGCCAGCTTTCCTCAAAAGTGTCCAGGATTTTGCAGCTTCTCTTTCAGCATCTTGTCTAGAGTTGATCATAACCTCAATAATGAAGAATAGCTCTTTGACTAATGCATAACTCTTAGGTAGCTTTTAAAAATGTGAGTAATAACAAGTATGGGGTGCTTAAGATGTTGCTACAGTACTTTTTTTTCCTGCAAAAATGTTTGACTGATCTTTTCCATACATTAGTGAATGCAACAATACTGCCCTATACATATTCAATAAAGAAGGATGTCTGGAGGCTGTCTTACATTACATGAAGAAATTTGCCACAAATGTGGATCTGGCTATTTCAGTAGGTAAGTGGTAAAAAGAGAAGATAAGGGTTTAAAGATACTTTTTTTTAAAATTGTATGAATGTGACACTGTTATTGCATTCATTACATAATGGACCTGTTTTAGCATTGCTTAACTTTGCACTGAATGTAAGACTTTAAGTTCATTTTTGACCAGCACATAATAAAGAAGTTGACATCTGTTGTGCTTGTTCTCAGTCCAAAAGAGAATGGCTTATTGGTGGTTACATGGGAAGAAATATTTTGTGGGAAGAGGGAGGCTGTGTTTTTCATTTTGTTTGCATGTTTTGGTAGTGGAGGGTTTAATTTGTTGAGCAGAGGAGATAGTCCTTCTAAAAAAACCCTAAACAATTCCTATCACTTTCAATCTGGTTTTATCACTCTTATTGGTATTACAGTTTCATAATGGTCATAAAGGTATGTGTGCTTCCAGCATCTTTTTATGTTGTCCATTGTCAGTATATAATGGATAAATTTAATTTTGAGTAGCTGAAATTAATACAACCAATTCCATGGCTGATGTGGTATCATTCTCACCTGTTTGATGTATGGGTTTGCCAGAGAATGTGTTTTAATCCAAAACACAGCTTGTGAAGGACAGTGTCAGACCATTACAACATGATGCTGCATGAATTTTTTTTCCTGTGTCAGCATTTCATTACTTCAGCTTTCAGGAAGATAATGCTTTCTCATTAGCAGAGCAAAAGCTACTACTGGGTTTGTTAATTATGTTTGCTCTTGTTGTTTGCTGCAGCAAACTGCTTGCAGGCAGTGACGGAAGATAATCCAGATCTTCTTTCTTCATTTAATGCTTCTGCACAGCAAATACTGGAAACAGTGATGTTGAGTCCAGAGAGCACCATGAAGCACATCCTTCTGAGAACACTCATAGCAGGTACAGTGCTCAAGGGGGTTCATTGCTTTGAGATGGGAGCATGGCAGGTAAAGGAGGCTGGGAAGGACTTAGTCTTCTCTGCTCTGGTCTGGACATCTGATTGCTAGGGTGTACAAATGGTTTGTGAGGTTATATCTGCCTTTTAGAACTTCAGGTAGGTATTTGCAACTAGTTTTAAAACTGGCTTAAATGTTTGATTCTGAATTCAGCTCCTGCTCTGTGTGATAGCCCACTTTAACTGCTCATTTAGGTTTTAGCAGTTAAACGAGTCAATAATAAGTGGTGCAGGAGTTGTTTTGAACTTACTAGGTGTAAGGTTTTTTTACCTCAGATTCTCTACCTTGAATTTGTCTTATTACCTCAAATGTTTAGCCATGATGATTTTTGATACTGGAGTGTAATAAATTAACTTTGAGACTCCTTAGAAAATGATTCTCACATGTGGATTTGTTATCTCAGGTGTACAGAGTGACACCAAAGTCACTCCACATAAATATTCTGTAAATATTTATATGCTGAAATTTAGTTGAGCTTAAGATGTGGGCATAACAGTTATGACAGATTAGTTACAAAATGTTATACCAAAAAAAAAAATCTCTTAAAGACTTGAACATTTATAGTGAATATAAGCACTGAGTATTTTAAGTACTGGAGGCTGTGTCCTTACAAAATGGCTATTACAGAGCTGGGAATTGAGCACTTAAATTATTTATATAATTTGGTTACCTCATATTTAGGCACTATCTGGAATATAAAGGATACCATTCCACCAGGCAGCCTGGGAAGCACAGTTAATGCAATCCTGAAGATATTTTCAGAATCATTGGCAATAGATGCTGGTGAAACAATTATTCGTATGAATGAAGCTGAAAAAAACAGGTTCAAACTTGCTGTGGAAACAGAAACTGAAGAAAACATGAGTGATACTACAGAAAACTGTGTTTTGAGTGAAGATGATAACATGGAAGAAATACCAAAAGGAAAACTCAGAAGAGAAAATGACGTTTCAGATTTACTTCCAGTAAGTGTGGCTGACTGGCTTTTGGACAGCTTTAGTGCAAGTGGCATTCCTTGAGAATAAAATTTGCTGTGGAACATCCATCAAAAAGATGGTAGATAACACTGCTTGGGTTTGTGTTTTGGAGGTTTTTTTCAAGTTTGGGTGTAGACTGAGAAGAGGAAATGGCTGGGACTGTATTTTTAACTGACAGCTTGGATACTTTAAATGGCACTTAAATGTTGTTTTCCGAAATCAAATTTGGTTCATATTTTTAATTTTTTAGTCTGATAAGTGGGAACTGAAAGAAGTGACAGCTTTACTGACGGCTCAGCAGACTGCTCTGGAAATCATTGTTAATATGTGCTGCAGTGAAGGTTTGTAGGAGTCTCGTTCATTGCAAGTGTTGGGGTGTGTTTTGTTTCTGAATAGGTCACCTTTAATTTGCTCTTTGCTCATCTGGGTTTCTAAGGGCAAATGCCCATGGGCATAGTGTCCCTGATATCCTCATCTGGTGGCAGAGTGGGTTGTCATTTCTGTTACTAATTTAATTGTTTTTTTCTTCATTTAAGTGACTTATGTTGTTTAATTTTTTTTTTTTTGTGTGATACCGCATGTTCCAACATTTAAGAACGAACAAAAAAGCACTCATGCCAGAGAGATATTTCCTGAAGTGTTACAGCAAAATCTTTGTTCAGTTAGAGTGAGGTCTGACTGTTCTTATGATGCAAGATGTGTATGAATCTGAGTGCAGGATGGGGGCATCATTTTTTTTAAAGCAGATAAATCTTACATCTTTGATTTAGTGTTGATACTACAAGTGTTGCAAAATTAGGAGTAGGGACAGCTTTTGCATGCAACTGTGGCAACAATGTAGATCTTTGCTTCCAGAGTTCTGCCTTTATGAGCCTTGAGGAGGAGGAGAAAGAGAGGCTGTTATTTGGAGGAGAGTAGGATGTAGATATTCTGTATCTTTTATGAACTCTGAAACTCTCTGTTGATAGCTTTTCTTCTAATCTTCGGGAAAACAAATGAGAGATTATCGAATTCTATTTCATAAAGCCAACAAACAAACAAAACTAATCCCCTAAACCCTCCAAAACCTGAAAACTTTGACTACTGTTGTAGTTTTAGCCTGATGCAGGAGTAATTGTGTAGAAAGTAACTGAGTAAAATGTTCAGGTTCTTATAAAATCCACAGTAATACCCAGTTATTCCCAATGGTAACTTTTCTTTTCTCTTACAGCACAAGGAAATTCTGCACCTAGTGTATGAAGCTCCTTTCATAACTGCATTTCTCATCTAATGAGCTGTAATTCATAAGCTTTCCCCTTTAATTGGAAAATCTCTTGTGGATAAGCTGCATATTCTGCCATTCACTCAGTGTAATGTAAGATTGATTGTGTTGTATTTTGCTACAGTACTTTACCCATTCGTGGGCAGACAGTCTCTAGAAATTAGGAGGTATCCAGAGGCAGCCGTTCATTTAATTTTCAAATTATTTGAGGACTAAAATAGCTTTAGCCATTATGCTGAGTTCATAAAAACACTCAGCTTGCAACAGAACTGAGAGGAATAACCAGGCTGGCGAGGGATTTGTTGTACTGAGCACTGGCCAGTGCTTGGAAGGAGCAGAGTGCTCCCCTTTGATGGGCACCTGGGCAAGAAGCCAAGAGACTTCTGCTGTCCAGTCTGTAGTTCTTGGGTCACCAGTGCTAGGTAAGATGGGATTGCTGCTGGAAATGCCTTTGTGTTTCCCAGAACATTAGAAGAAACCTGATCATACTTATGGGCCAGTGTTCTAGATCCCAGTTCCTGCTCTGCCCTGGTCGCTCACTGTCAGCTTATGACAACTGCTGTCTTTGTTATTGCTGAATTGCATTGTCAGCTTGTATTGTTATCAATTAGTTTTCAAGGGATGTTTTTTGCTTTCTTTGTTTTCTAAAGATGCAAAGTTTTTTAGAAGAGGCAGGAGACTGAAAAGGGGATGTCTTGCTTTGTTTTCATGATTCTTGCTGCCATGGTTTGGTAAAGCATGAAAGACAACCATTTTCTCATGCAAAGACTATTAACACCAGCAAGTTATGGCTGTAGAATTAATTGGATATTGCCATAAGATGCCTGTGTGGTCAAGTTGCCACACCTTGACATCGTTACACACCTTCACATCTGATAAACTATAAACATCGTCTTCAAAAAAATTCTTAAACTTGCACAGTGCAAGTGAAATGCATTCATTTGGATCTTTGTTGCTATATTTTTAGTGAATTTACGTTTTGCCACAGAAGTGCATGGCTGTTCCTGTAGTTACTACAGGACCTACATCTCATGAGAATCTGTGTTGTCAAACAAAATTACTTGGGGGTAAATATGACAGGTGGCGGTTTTTTGGTCACAATAGTTAAATACCCTGACCTATGTACACAGAGCTTTCATCTGTTGGAAAAGAGGATCAGTCCAGCCTGTAGACTTAGGACTTGGGTAAACATTAGTTAAAATGTAACCAGATTTAAAGAAACTTCAGCTAAATGAGTGTGAACTCTGTGGATGTAGATATTTGAGTTCAAATATAAATGAGGGTGATTTTAGTTTGTGCTTGCCAGCCAAAGTCCCCCTTCAGCTGTGGACAGTTTATTCACACAGTAGCCTGTTGGTAATAGAGCTTCAACTCCTCTCACCATATCTGCTCTTAAAGATCTGCTAGTAGAAAAAGTCATGTAAGTATCTAGTTCAGAAGAGTAAGAACCTAGTTCAGGTTTAAGATTATAAACCTAGGTTAATTTATGTGAAATGTGTTGCTTGAAATGACTATCAGAGATTATTTGGCTTTCTTTGCTGTCATCATTTTGTTTCAACTGACCTTGCTGTGGAGACAGTAACATCTTCATCCAGCCCAGTTACTGCCCAGACAGAGGACATGTGTCTGTGGCTTCAGTATTGCCACAGGAAACAATTGCCTTAAACTGACTGCAATTAGTAAACAAGTTGAGTTAAACTGGTATATTTGCATGCTTGAATCAACCTCAGAAAATGAAGTGGTACAATCCAAGTTAAAATCTTAGTAAATCTTTATGAAATATTTCTTCTATACCTTTTTTTCATGTTTTTAAACAACACATTGTTAATATCAGAGATTAACATGCCCACATATTAAGAATATTTGTGCCTCAGTGAGTATAAAATATTTTTAATAAAATATTTAGAACTGTCACTTAATGGCATTTGGTTTATGAGGAGTTTGTTAGAGCCCAAGAACTTAAAGATTCCTAAACCAAGATATTTGGAGAAGCCAGTTTCAGTTGAGAAATAGGATACCTGTTGCGTGAGGGCTGTTACATTTACAAATCTGTCTTGTGTTGTCAGATCCCTCTGATGATGAGTGGGAA